>PVIW01006262.1:0-90458 GCA_004026585.1 Noctilio leporinus | reverse complement strand
GCACTATTTACAATAGCCAAGTGCTGGAAACAGCCTAAGTGCCCATCAGTGGATGATTGGATCAAAAAACTTTGGTCCATTTACACAATGGAATTCTATATAGCAGAAAGAAAGAAGGAACTTGTACCCTTTGCAACAACATGGATGGAACTGGAGAGTATTATGCTTAGTGAAATAAGCCAGTCAGTGAAGGACAAATTTCATATGATCTCACCCATTATGGGACAATAATGAGCAAAACTAACAACAAGCAAAACAGAACCAAATATATGAATACAAGGAATAGGCCTTCAGTGGTCAGGGGGAAAAGGGTTGGGAGGAGGGGAGAGGCAGAGGCAAGAAAGGGGAGCAGCTTAGACAAGAACCTAGTATAAAGGAAACATGGACATGGACAACAGGTGGGATTGACTTTGGGGGGAATGGGTGGGTGGGGAGGGGGACAGAGGGGAGCAAAAAGGGGATGGATGTAATATAACAACAATAAAATTAAATATATATATATATATATATATATATATATATATATATATATAAAAGAACTGACATTATTGGAAGGAATTTTTTTTTAAGATTTTAATTTTATTATTTTCAGAAAGAGAGGAAGGGAGAGAGGCAGAGAGGGAGAGAAATATCCATGTATGGCTGCCTTTCACCTGCCTTCAGCCATAGACCTGGCTTGCAACCTGGTTATGTGCCCTGGTTGGGGAATCAAACCAGCGACCTTTGGGTTCACAGGCTGGTGCCTTATCCACTGGGCTACCAGCCAGGGCAAAAACTAACATTATTAAAATGTCCATCCTACTCAAGCCACCTATAGATTCAATATAATCCCTTTCAGAATTCCAATGGTATTTTTTACAAAAATAGAAAAAATAATTTTAATATTTGTATGGAACCATAAAAGATCATGATTCTCCAAAAGCAATCATGAAAAAGAACAAACCCAGAGGTATCAAACTGGTTTTTTTTTTTTTTTTTAAAGATTTTATTTATTTTTCAAGAGAGGGGAAGGAAGGGAGAGAGGCAGAGAGAGAGAGAAGCATCAATGTGTGGTTGCCTCTCACATGCCCCCAAATGGGGACCTGGGCTGTATGTAATCCAGTCATATGCTCTGTTTGGGGATTGAACCAGGGACCCTTTAGTTCACAGGCCTGCACTCAATCCACTGAGCCACACTAACCAGCACCCCACATTTCCTTGTTTTAAACTATTTTACCTGCCCTGGCTGTTGGCATAGTGGATAAGGTGCTAGCCTGCGAACCCTGGTTTGATTCCCCAGCCAGGGCACATAACCAGGTTGCAAGCTAGGTCTCCAGCCAGGTCTGAGCTGAAGGCAGGTGAAAGGCAACCATACATGGATGTGTCTCTCCCTCTCTGCCCCTTTCCCTTACCCTCTCTCTAAAAATAATAAAATCTTTAAAAATAATAATAAACTATATCACCAAACTATAGAAATTAAATAAAAAGAAAAATCAAAAGAATACTGATATTAAAGGAACTAGTATGGAAGAACCACGGACATGGACAACAAATGGAATTGACTTTGTGGGGGAGTGGCTGGGTGAGGAAGGGGACAGAGGGGAGTTAAAAGGGGATGGATGTAATACAACAATAAAATTAAATTTAAAAAAAGAATACTGATATTTTTAAAAAATAGACAAACAAATGAAATCAAATCAAGAGACCAGAAATAACCAGTAAATGTGAAGTTAAATTTGACAAGGGAGCCAAAAAACAATGTAGAAAGGACTGTCTGTTCAACAAATGGTGCTGTCAAACTTAGGTAACTTCATGAAAAAAAATAAAATTGGACCCTTGCATGATTCACAGAAATAACTCCAAATGAATTACAGACTGAAACATAAAACCCGATACCATAAAACTCCTATAAAAAAACATAAGGAGAAGCTTCTTGACATAAGTTTAAGCAATAATTTTTCAGATTTGATACCAAAGGCACAAACAACAAAGCAAAAATCAACAAGTGGGACTTTAAAGCTCTTTAAATCCTCTAAGTAATGCGTTTTAGATAGAAATTAGAAAAACCTCTGCTAAACTGCTGGTTTATTTGCCTGAACATCAATTACTACTTTTAATAGCCAGTGTTCCAGGTATTGAAAGCCTTTAAAAATCAATGACTATTGTTCCTGTGTTATCGTCAGCCTTCAGACCACATAGCTCTACATCACAGATTTTCAATAAGGTGGTAATTGTGGACAAAATTGCAATGACAACACACTCAGTAGTGATATACTTTCATAATGTCTATGGTCACAGAATTGTTTTAAGCTCCATTTTGTAAGGTAGAGCTGAGAAATAGGAAACTATGGGTTGGAATAAATGGACTGTTGATATTTTATCCTAATAATCAACCTTTGTTCCTTTAAAGGGGCAGAAGTTATCAGTGTTAAAAATACCATTGGTTACCATTGGGTAAGAGAAACAGAGTTTGGACAATTTATAACTTGAGTAAGAAAGTGTTCACTTCTGACTTTCTTTATGAAATGTGAATTGTGAAATGCAATTACCTATACCATCATCAGAATCTACGTAGTATGTATGTCTTATAAGGAAGACAACTAGATCCATGTTGATTTTGTTAATTAAAATTATCTCTAGCCCTGACTGCTCTGGCTCAAATGGTTGGGCATCATCCCACAAAGCGATGGGTCATCAGTTTGATTTCAGTCAGGGAACATGCTTGCATTGCAGATTCAATCCCTGGCTGGGGCCCATACAAAAGACAATCATGTTTCTTTCTCACACTGATGCTTCTTTTCCTTTCTTCATCTCCTCCTCTCTCTCTAAAAGTAAAATATTTTAAAAATTATCTCAAGAATGGCACAAACAAGTGAACAGTTGAAAGATTATCAAATGTGATGAGATAACTACAAATTATATTCCCCACGCATTGAAAAATATTGGGTATATGGAAGTAGTGAAGAAATTTTAAAAGTGTCTATTCATGATCTTTTCAGAAACAATCTTTCCTTATTAATTATTAACACACTGGTGACTGGTCACTAAAAAATTCATGTTTTCAAGCCCAAACATTGTTGACCAATGAGTTAACTCATACTTGCACTTGCGTTAGTTTTTGTATAAAATTGCCAGTCAACAATGTGTTAACTTTCCCTTCCCCTGACTTACCTCATTTTAAATGCTACCTTATAAGCCATTACCATTGTTGATTGCTTGCTTCTCCCTAAGCATTTTCTTTCACTAGTTTTCTTGATACAACCATATTGATGTTTTCCTTAAAACTGTAATTACCCACTTTTTCCTTTGAAGTGTTGTCCTTGTTTACCAGGTTATAAAATGCTTAAGTTACTCAAGTTTGGGTTCCAGAACTTCTCTTTGTTATATTCACTATTGTTAAGGCCCATGACATCAACATCTACCTAAACAGCTACAGAAATACACTGTCCCTAGACCAGAATTTCCTATTAACACTAAATTCATATTACAACTTCTTATTGGATATTTTCTCTTGGATGAGTCATAGGAAATTTACATTCTATTGTTTCAACCATAAATTTGTGATCTTCTAAATCTCAGCAATTCTAGTGATATTCACCGAACTAAATGGTATCACTTAGTCCTGTTATTTGTCACTTTCTCTCCTCTTGCTAATTTCCCATATTTGATTTATCACTAAATATTGCCAATATCTATGCAATTGATTTCATTTCCATCAAAGTCATCCAAGCCAATAGCTGTTCTGATTAAAAGTCTCCAAACTGTTAACAACCACATCTCCATGATCCTCCAAGCTCCTCTTTACAATACAACCAACATGATTATTCCAGAACACAAATTTAAGTAATGCCAGTAACTTCCTTAAATCCCTTCAATGGCTTCCCAGTAGAACTCATTTAGGAGAACAGAATATGGCAATAGGTATTTTAAACAGAGAAGGTACATGGATAGTTACATGTTTGAAAGCTAAAAGAACAAAAACAGAGATAAACCAGGGTCTCGTGACTACAGGAAAGAGGCATTATCTTCAGTGCTGAGGAAACAAAGGAAAAAAGTTAATACTACAAAAATTGAAGGACTCAGAGGAGGGGTCCTGGTGGAATTCTGGTGAAACTTCCAAGAGGACTCTCCATGCAGCTGGTACAGAGTGGCAGCAGAATTTAGATCTCACTGCTGCTGCAATGCTGATGGAAACTAGAAAAGAAAAACATCACATTGCCCACTTCCTACCTTCCAATCTCCCTTTAGCCTACTTCCTTAGTGGCAGAATCTAATAAAGAGGACTCCAAGAACTATGTCTTAGTTTGTTCTGACTGCTATTTCAAAAATAGCATAGATTGGGTAATTTATAAACAAGAGAAATTTATTCCTCAATTTTGGAGGCTGGAATTCCAAGGTTGCATAAAGATTAATGTTTTATAAAGGCATGTTTTCTGTTTCATAGACTTCCACCTCCCTGCCGTATCCTCACATGGTGGAAGGGGGAAGGAGCTCTTTGGATTCTCTTACCAAGGCACTAACCTGATTTCTCCCAAAGTCAATACCTCCAAAAGTTATAACATTGAGAATTAGAATTTCAACATTTGAATATTGGGTAGAAGGCACAAAACTTGTCTATAGCATTCTTCTCCTTGACTTTCAAAATGCATGTCCTTCTTACATGCAAAATAGTCATTCCATCCCAACAGCCCTTGAATTCTTAACTTGTTCCAGCATCAATTCAGAAGTCTGAACTCCAAAGTTTCATCTAATATCCAATATTACCTAAATCAGATATAAGTGAGACTTAAAATATTTTTTATCCTGAGGCGAAATTCCTCTTCACCTGTGAAACTGTAAACGCAATCAAATTAATGTCCTTTTAAAATGAAATGGTTGGGCTCCGACTGGTAGCACAGTGGATAAAGCACCAGCCTGCCAACCCAAAGGTGGCGAGTTCAGTTCCCAGCCAGGGCACATAACCAGGTTGCAAGCCAGGTCTCCAGCCAGGTCTGTGGCTGGAGGCAGGTCAAGGCAACCATACATTGATATTCCTCTCCCTCTCTGCCTCTCTCCCTTCCTCTCTCTCTGGAAGTGATAGATAAAATATTTTTTTAAATTAACTTTAAAATAAATAAATAAAATAAAATGGAATGGTTGGAACTAGCATAAGATTTACATTCCCATCACAAAGGGGAGAAATAAGAAGGAATAAAGGAGTGATGGGTCCCAGGTTAAGTCCAAAAACCACAAACAACATTAAACCTCAAGATTCAAGAATAATCTTTGGTTCAACACTCTGCAGTTCAGGCCTACCGGGATGGCAGTGTCACATTCACAGCTCAGCAGGATATCCCCATGGCAGTTCTCTGCCCCTTCTTTGTGGGGGACCTATGCCCTGAGCTTTGCTATGCAGCCTCCACAGTTTGCTGCCTGTACCCTCTAGAAAAGCAGCTGCTATGGCCCAAGTTGCACCGAGGCTCACTGAATCCCAAATCTGGGCAGTTAAGGAGCATGGCACCAAGTGTGAGGTGGCACTGAGCAACACAGGTGCCCATGGCCCCTCCTTTGAAACTGTTTTACCCTGCCTTCAATCACCTACCCACCTTCTCTCCTCCCCTCCAGTCCCAATAACACAATGTGGGCTTGCAATAGGAGATGATCTCTGAATTGCCTTCAGGGTCCTTCTTCCACTGTTTTTGAGAATAGCTCCTGGGTACTTCTGAGATAGCTGATGTAAACTCATCTCTTTATCCAAGGGTTTCTTGGCCACACTTTTAGTGTTCTCTCTGCAGCAGTGTTTCTCATTCTTTTTAATACGGATAGGGTGTGAATTTTCTAAATATGCTCTGCTTTCTTTTTCTGAACAGTTTGATCTGCAAGTCATTTCTTCTTACATTTTACTATAAGCACCCAAGAGGATCTAGACTGCTGTTTCAACACTTTCCTCACATGTTTCTTCAGCCAAATATCCTATTTCCTATCTTGCAAAGTTCTACCTCAACTACCTTCCACAAAATACTAGGACATGAACACAACTCAACCTAATTCTTTGCCTCTTGATAACAAGGACTGCTTTCTTCCACTTTCCAATAATATGTTTCTCGTTTGTGTCCGAGAGTTTATCAAAACAACCTTTACTGTCCAGATTTCTGCCAACGTTCTGTTCAAGATCACTTAGGAAGAAGATGGAAACCTCCTCTCCAACTATCCTCTTTTCTTCCGAACTCCCACCAGAAACACCTGCCACAGTCCATCCACATAAATTTGGCTTTTTCTAACGTGCACCTCAAAACTCTTCCAACTGCTATGCATTTGCCATTTCCAAAACTTCTTCCAGGTTTCTTAGGCCTTTGTTATAGCAGTACCAACTTCCGGCACCAATTTCTGTCTTCATCTTCCCTGGCTGCTATTTTTTAAAAAATGTATCAGACTGGGTAGTTTATAAACAATAGAAATTTCTCTCTCACAGTTTGGAAGCTGGGAAGTCCAGAAACGAGATCCCAGAAGGTTCAGTGTCTGATAAGGAGCTGCCTCCTGACTCAAGGATGGCCATCTGCCCCAAGTCTTCACATAGTGAGAGGGGTGAGGGAAGACGTCTGGAGTCTCATTTATAAGGCCACTAATCTCATTCATGACAGCTCTGCCCCTAAGACCATTATGATCTCCCAACTTTCTTACCCCAAATACCAGTGCATCATGGGGTAGAATTTCAATGTATGAATTTGTTGGACACACAAATATTTCATCTACAGCAGACCCTGATGGGAGTCAATGAAGAGCATGGGGCTTTTCCCAAGAGCAAATAGTAAAAGCTGCTTATGTGTGCTTCTGAAAAGAAATTTCAACTGCCAAAACTTGTAGGTGCTAATGCTGCCCACAAAAAATAAAGAATGATAGAAGCTTGAGCAAGACCTCTGAGTACCACGGCCACTGCCCCCCTTGCTTCTTATGCCGCAGTTTGAGTCAGTCCTTCCCCATATTACCCAATGGTCAAGCTTGGAAATAGTAAAGAATCATTAATACTTGTCTTGATATATTTTTTTAATATAATTAAATGATCACTTATTGGTCTCTGATTAAATAAACTTGAACCCAATGCCTATATCTTTGTCTTACTATGTGTGGTCTAGGAACGTAGCTTTCCTTGGTCTGATTCTCATAGGGCAAATATAAAATTTCTTTATGGAAGGACAGCATAATATTTTTGGAGAGGCATTTTAGTGATATATGACAGCTTTCATTAGTGGAAACAGTGCTTAATGGGATATAAAAATTAAATTGTTTTTATCTAAAATTTTTCTTAATCGCATAAAAATTTAATTAGAGAAAAATTTAAGTGGGATAAAAGGCAAAATTATGCAGGAATATTATATTATTAATAAAATTTTCCTCATTAAAAAGCCAGGGAAATGTCATAATTACATAATATTAAAATGAATTTAAAGATGTTCCTTTTAGTTATACCGACAAAACACCCAAGAAAGAAATTAATTGTACTCAAAGCAAAAAGTGTCTGTAGAAAGGGTTGTCAAAAGGAGGTTTATAGCTTTAGGATGCAATCAAAGTTTTACTAAATTACAACTGGGACTTATGAAAAATATAGAACCCTAAATGACTTTTCTAAAGCTGAATCCACATGAACTGAAACACCGATTTAAGGATTTTAAGATTTAAGCTATTCACCTTTCTGTGTGTTGTAAGATTATTTTAAAAGACCATTAAATTGTTTGAGTCATTAAGGAATCAATCATCAAAACAATTTTCAACATTGTCCCACTACACAGGATTTTTCCTTTGATTTCACAAATGAGAAATCTTTTATTACAACTGAAAATATAACCACCTCAGTTCAATTATGTTTTAATATTAAAGCTACTAAGTTAACAATTATCTTAATTTTGAAGAAATAGTTTAATTTCTCATGGTGCCAACAATCAGCTTAGCATTGTCATTTCACAGTTACTTACATTCATTGAATTATATTCTTATTTTTAAAAATTAAAAAGCAATTTAAAACTTTATCAATCACTCTTGTGTATGTTTTAAAAGCCTATTTTAATTTTTAAAAATGAGATTTTGGAGGAAATGATTAAAATTACTTTTTATGACTATGTAAATATATAGCTGATATAAAGCAATACATTAAATGAGATAAAATTCGATGGTAGATTTAATCATTCGGTAACATATAAAATGTTGGGACGTTCATACTCTGGGTTCAGTCTGATAATATGATTTAATATAAGGAATAAATTTTCCTTTATTTCAATTTCAAAAACCAATTATTCTGTATTTTGATATTTATGCTATCATAGTTTCTTTTGTATAATTGCTTTTAAGAAGATGACACTCAATTTACATTAAAAATTTTGTAAGACTGATTTTCTCTAAGTATGAAAGATCAGACTCTCTGCTGAGCCTGTCCAATGTGGCAAACAATTAGACTAGCTGTATTATACATCTGGCATCTTTTATAATCTAAGCTGCTGCAAGAAGGGCATGCATTTATATTTTATAATGAAAAGAAAGTGTCTGAGTGTCAACTAGTACACGTAGAAGATTATTATCTGAGTTGCCAGGCTTGGGTTACCTGACATTAAATGTTTCAGCAGCTAAGTCTTACGAATTACTGATGTTCTCATCATTTAGCAAATGGATCACATCACCCTAGTAATTAGCACCCTGCCTCTTCTGCTTATCATAGTTAATGTGTCATGAAAGAGTATCATTTAGGATTTAAACAAATAAATGACCAGGTTTGTTTATGTTCCATGGCAAAACAGGTCTAAAAGATAATGTTCACCAGGTTTATGTCCTCAACAGGGTATGTATGAAGCTATCTTTTCTCCTCTGGAAATTTCTTTGGAAGATTTACCAGGCTCCCAAGTTATCATATCACTCTTAGCAGTACCATTGATTTTAGTCAAACAAATAAAAATAATGTCAAGAGTTACCATTCTGTAACCAGCTTTACATCTATATTATTACTAATAGCTATAACTGCAAATGTTCTACTTAAAAATACCTTAAATAAATGCTAAGTACCTAATAATAGATATTATAAATGTTATACTTTTATTCTTTTTGGTTTTTAACTTCAGTTTATAATGAAGTAATAATGCCAAGGCTTTAGGTAGCATTGTCACCTGGATTTGATGAGCACCTAAGATGAAAACAATATAGGATATTGAGATTTCATAATCCTTCAGCAATTTTAATAAGCAAAGTTTATTTTGTTATATAGTCATAAAATTTCTTGATTACTTGATATTGGAAATATTCATTTTTGTAAAAGCCTAGTATTCCTACTCATCAACTAATATTAGTTTCAAATATCCTCTCCTAACAAAGCCCTTTAATCTAGGAATAAAATTGTTCCCCAGCAGTTTGTCCATTTCTACTAGTAATAGAATTATTTCCCATTATTAGCCAAGTGATTGTATGTGTTTCTAGGTTCTGGAGTTCTAAGGATGCAGTAAGTCAGAAGCCAAAAATATATACCCAGAAAATCCCTCTCTTCTACCTATTTGCTTCTGTCTCTAAATCATGAAAATTACATTTGCCTTTTCTCAGTAGTACTTGGGCACTGGGCTATCAAACAGTAAGAGTTTTGCAGCAAGAAGTAGCTTTATCAACTGAGACTAATTATATCCCTAATACCTTGAGGGGTATGGGTTCCTATAGGACAGCATTACGTGGAAATTGTCTTTGTCCTATAGTTTGAAATTAAAGCCAAAGCTGATCCTAGAAATCATGAAAAATACAAATTATTAATACAAATGTTGAACAAAAAAGAGAAAATATCAAGTAGAAAAAATGCAAGTAGTTTTATGATTAGTGCCTCTGTATAAAATTGAGAGCAATCAAAATGAACTCTTTATAATTGTTCTTCATCGTGTTTTTTTGTTTGTTTGTTTGTTTGAAGTTTCAGTTGCACTATTCAACATTCTTTGATTTCCCTGGAGACCCCTTTAATACCAACCCTAGAGCACACCTCAGACCAGGAATCATCAGGTCTCCAAATCTGTCTGGGCAGACAGTTTGTCATTGCACAAAAACTGTCTTCACCAAGTGGTGTGAAACTTTAGGCTAGTTCATTTCTTTGGGAATTTAAAACATGACCAAATTTGTCTAAACTTTATCCATTGTAGAAACTCTTGCATCATTTCATGGTATTAATTCAAACCATCATATCACTTCTATTATCACCATAACCACACACATTCAACCATAAAAATCATGTTTTGAGATACTAACTGTACTAATGAATCTTTATACTACATCCAATGTGAAATCATCACAGTTTCATGGGCTTCTATTAAAACACCTCTTTTTCTTGACACAACCTTAACCTATAAAATCCAGTATAGAAAAGTATCAAAATTTCTTTAGTGATTCAAGCTAGAATCTTTAAAGTAGATGATAAGTCAATCAAAATACATTTATTGAGGTGTGCTTTATACCCAATCACATGTTGCTGATGCAACTATAATAATGAACAAAACACATTCAATCTCTGCTCTCAAGTAATGGCCTGCTCTCTTTCTCTTCAAAGGACTCTGGCAAAAAAGAAAATGCACAGAAAATAGCAAGTAAAACCATCTTAGGACTAATGAATGATAATTTAGGATAGGTGACAGAATTTGGAGGTGGAGAAGGGCTGAATGCTCCCAGGTCCAGGGTAGTGATGATGATCTTTTTGAGAAGATATGTGATTTAAGGACGAGTCATGCAAAGATTTAGGAGAATAGGGTTTTTAAGCAGAAAAGTGTGAGTACAAAGAACCTGCTGTGAGGTTGAGTACATTGTGTTGAGCGAACAAAAAGTAGGCAGATAAGACTGGAGCAGAGGTATTCAGGAATAGAGGATAAATGATGGAAGATAGTAGGGTTCTGTATATTATCTGGCCCGTGAGGGGAAGGAGTTGATGAAAACAGGTTTTAATGAACCCACTGGCCTCAACTATTGATATATGTATCTCTTCCCCTTAAATCATTTGAGCTGATGGGATTTAGCTCTTCCAAATATTGATTCTACTTATGTGTTAAAAAGTGAAATCCTTAGCAGAAGATTTTCCTGAGAGAGTAGCACATAACGAGAAAGAGGTCAATAGCGATACTGGAAGGTTTGGGGCTCACCTCCCTTGGTTTTGTATTTTATTTTCCCCTTAAGCCTAAGGATTGATGCTGAGACAAACTTTTTACCTCCTCTTTGACTCAAGTTATCAGGCAAACTAGCTGTTAACCTCAAGGCAACATGGACACACTGATCAAAAATAACTGTACCTCTCAAAATAAAAACAATAACCTATGGCACTCAAAGCAGAGTTAATAAAAGAAGGATTTAAAATATGCCAAAATAGACACAAAGAGTTAAGGAAAGTAATAACAATACAAGAAATGATAATAAGGGCCTAAGTGGAACATGACTGGTCAACAAGATGGGAGTGCTAGAAAAACAGGAAGTCAACACCCTGTCCTGTCAGGGCCATGCTATTGCTATACCTCTCCGCCAACCAAGTCATTAGAAGAGAGCCCCGAGACCCTGGCCCGAGCTCCACAGGGGACCCATACGTGCTCACACTTCTGACCCAAGTATAACTGCTGCAGCAAATGCACTAACTCCCGAGGACCGAGGTACTATGATAATTCGATGGGCACCGTTCCTAGGAATCCAACTCTGCTGCCGCTCCAAGTGCAGGTGCACCAGACCTGGCACTAAAAAGAATTCGCCTTGGTTGGCACTTCCTCCCAAAAGCTTAATGAAGAAAGGAGGACCCCATCAGCCTTTGCCTTCGAGGACCCCAATAGCATTAGTCACCACTGCCATACACAGCACTATTGTCCACAAAGGATCACCACAGCCTTTGCTGCCATGGAACAGATGGCAGAGCTGCACAGACACACAGACACTACAGCGTGTAGTGAATCAGGAACTGATGGCATGCCCCACTCGTCCAGTACCCTCCCTGCCACCTTCCAGTGTTACCCCAGCAGAGCCAGTCTGAAAGCCCGGGAGATGTGACTGATTTCTCTAATGTGCAGTCATGGGTGCAAAATGATCAGAAACACACTAAAACAGGAAACAGGACACCACCTAAGGAAATTAAGTTCTATGTGTAGGATTAGTATGATAGGTACAAATTTAATGGAGAAGGACTCATGACTCAGAAAAGTTTCTTGGATAGAGATGAAATGTAAGCTAGGATGTGTAGATTTCAGTAGACTCTACACACCCTGCACATTTCATATAACTTAATCATACCAAAAATCCATTAACTAAGGTGCAGACATTTAAAATAAATAGCAGTGGCTTACACAGCTACCTATTTTTGAATCCATATCTAGACCCAGGTATTGACTCCAAAGCACATATACTTCCCATTTTACAGCGTTGGAATATACATTATACCTGAAGACAGGAATACAAGATTAGTCAAAATTCAGGGAAGGGAAAAAACAAAAAACAAAAACCATGGTTAAAGCAACTAGGATTTGTCTAGAATAATTTGTTTGAAACAAATGGTTGATTTGGGAGTTAAGACTGATCAAACACAAAAAAATAAATGGAAGATGGAGATTTAGTGGTGAATTTTCCCTACACATGGAGGTTAACTGCTGACTAGAGGAGTGAAGTTACCAAAATATCAGTTTAGAAAAACTAGTATTATGTTGATAAGCAAAAGTGATCGAATAGAAAAATAAAGGCAAGAATACATGTTAATTATGACAATAGTAGAGATAAATCTGGTACAAGTTTGGAAACATTTTCAAAGAATCTCAAGACCTGAAATGTCATAAAAAGAAATTTTAAAAGATCAATATTTAATCGACTATACAGTATTTTTATTTTTAGGTTAAAAAACTACCTTGGAAATATTTCAAAAGCAATTAGATCACTTCACTTTTGTAATCATAGCAAATATAAAAATATACTGTAAACAAAAGCCCACTATACTTCTGCAATGTGGAAGATAAAAGTAGCATATCCTTTTTTGTTTAACATTTTTACAATGCTAACATCATTGCCAATATCATTAATTCATTTAATTCTCTTAACAGTTCCATGAGGCATGTTCTACTGTATTTTCATTTAAGAGAGAAAGGAAGTTAGGCACAGACCGGTTAAGTATTGGGTTGGCTAAAAAGTCTGCTACATTTTTTTCCATAGTGCTTCAGTAGTGTTTAGTTGTCTTTAACTTCATTTCAAACAATTATGTTAGATTGCATCATGACAACTGTCATAGCATGCATTTAAAAAAAATCTTATCAAAAGTTGCTGAATTTTTGTGTAGCCATCATATTATTGAAGATGGAAGAAAATACACATTTTTCAGTGTATTATGCTTTATTATTTCAAGAAAGGTAAAAATGGAAATGCAAAAAAAAAATTGTGCAATGGATGGATGGAGAAGGTGCTGTGACTGATCAAATTGTCAAAAGTGGTTTGAGAAGTTTCTTGGTAATTTTGACAGTTTGGCTAAATAATGTTTTGCAGTGGGGCTGTCTTATGCATTGGAAAGTGTTTAGCAGCACCCCTGACCTCTACCCACTCGAAGCCAATAGGGAAATATAGCTGACATATTCAACATAACCAAATCAATCGTTATTGGTGAAAATGAAAAATCTGTCTTTTATTTTATAGAAGAAATAAAACCATTAATGGACCTTTTTTTTTGGCTCCCAGTAAAAGTCATGCTGACCCCATCATTACTTTTCTTCTTTTTAGATTATAGCTTGCTATTCAATGAAAAAACTCTCAATATGATGAAACAATGTATTGGCTATCTCCTCAATGCATACTCATTTTGGGCTGGCTCTTTCTACTTTATGATTGTAGGTGTCCTCTGGGTAGGTGTATGAAATTTCTCTAGTTTAGTCTTAGAGGAATGTCGTTTTGACTCGAATTCTAATTAAAAATAATTCCCCTCAGAACACTACTTCATTGTTTACTTATTTCCAATTACAGAGAGAAGATATCTAAGACTATCTGAACTTCATTTTTTGATTTTCATTATGTAGGTTTTCCCTCAATTATTTAAAAGATTCTTTTTCTTGGGTCTTTAATTTCTTCAGGATACACTTACAAGTTATATATTCTTCGTAAATTTAGTATTCAGGATGCCCTATCTTTTTGTTGCTATTTTTGTTGTTGACCTTCATAATTTTATCCTTGGACTATACAGACAGGGCTTTATTCACCAGTGATTGTCAGAATAAATTTTAAAACATAGCATATTAGTACTTGTTTTTTAAAAGATTTCTAGAAGTTTTAGGCTTCAGAAGAATTTGGTTTATCTACAGAGGAAAGGAATACATTAAAAATATTTGATATATTTTTTAAGATTTTATTATTTTTAGAGAGAGGGGAAGGGATAGAGGCAGAGATGGAGAAAGACATCAATGTGTGGTTGCTTTTCACCTGCCTCCAACCATGGATATGACTGGAGACCTGGCTTGCAACCTGTTTATTTTTATATTAAAACATTTAAGCTTATTTAAAATAAAATTTGACCAAATATCCTTCCTGTGAATTTATCAATCAATTTGTTTACAGTTTTTACTAAATTTACCAATTGTTAACTATTTAATATTGCTCATTTTCTTTATTTCATGTGTTATACACTATTTTTTAGCAAGTTTGAACATTACATGCATGACACCTTGCCCATAAATGCTTTAGCATGTCATTCTTAATAAAAATATCCTCTGACATAACCATAAAAATATATCACACCTGACATACATATCATCTACTTGATTCAATAATTAAATTATTCTATCATCCCAAAAATTTGTTTTAGGATTTTTCATTTTAATCATACAGGACTCACTCAACATGAATTGCTATCTAGGTAGTTATCTATTTACAGGTAAGTGATAGGTGATATACCTGGTTCCTAATCCATAATGTGAGGAAGTCAATTTTCTTTTTTCATATTAGTTGGTGTAATATAGTCACACATTTTCTAAAGGTTGGTAAAGGGGTTGCAACTTAATACTCTATTGAAATGAATACTTCAAATGACTACTTATTAAGAAATTATTATTTTTAAAGATTTTATTTATTATTTTTAAAGAGAGGGGAAAGAAGAGAGACATCCATGTATGGTTGCCTTTCACCTGCCTCCAGCTACTGACCTGGCTGGAGACCTGGTTTGCAACCCGGTTATGTGCCCTGGTTGGGACTTGAACCAGCGACTGTTGGGTTTGCAGGCCAGTGCCTTATCTACTATGCCACTAGCCAGGGCCCAACAGCTTTATTAATTTGATGACATTCTTCTCTATTTGGGATTATGGGCATTTAAAAAAACCATTTATTTCAAATGACACTAACTTTTACTATCTCTATCCACAAGCATTCCACAGCATTATGCTGAAAATGTTATACAATCAAGAATACTAAGGAATATGTCTTCAGAAACATACTTATGAAATCTGGAGAAAAAAAATATATTAGTATATATGTTAGAATGAAGAGGATATCAAAATATGCAAACTTTTGAGTTCCAGTTCTTATAAGATACCATATAAGCCATATTGAATAACAACTATAGTATGAAGAGATTTTAGAGGAAAAATTTAGGTGTTAAATAGTTTTTCTATTTTGTCTCTCTCCCAACCCTGAATCCAAAAGGCAGCATATCATTAATCAATCTATTCTACTCAACAAGAGGTTTTTAAACTTCCACAATAGCAGGAGTTGGCTTTGTTCCCTTTTTTTATGAACCACTGTTCAACATTCATTTTCTTAACTTTACCATATCTTTCTTCTGCACTGTCCAATCTATCTTAGATATGTCTTCATCTGAGTTGAGTTGTTTTCTCAGGAACTTGAAATGTGTGCCTTAGCTAACCTAACTGCGCTTGTCAGAAGAATACTGTGATGGTGTTAGAAAAATTGCCAGAACAAATTAAGTCACAGTGGATATAATTCATTGGAGAAACATGTTTTACAATTTGCTTCATTTTGTGAAGCTTAACATAATTCTTTGAGAAATTTACACTTTTTAGAAAACGCAAATGCCATAAAGAATGACGGTTTTGTGATAAACTGTCTCTAGCTAAGTGATATCCACTTTCAGATATGAAAACAAATGAACAGCATATTAAAGATTGATACAGAATTTATTATTATTGACTGATATATAAACATCTTAGTAATGTGATTCCTTTAGAAGGTACACTTACTCTCTGACAAGAAAGTTTATGATAAAATATAGTTAAATGTCTGATACCTTCTTTCAGTCACCAATTCTATATTCACATTTATCACTGGGTAGAAAATAAAGCTAGTGAAATATGAAAATGGGACTAGTCAGCTTAATGATTAAATCATTTTAAAATATCAGTGTTTCAAATTATGCATTAACAACTAACTGACAGTATCAGCATAGATACCTGACTTAAAAACAGATACAAATTTTTTAAAAATAGATTTTATTCATTATTTTCAGAGAGAAGGGCAGGGAGGAAGAAGAAAGGGAGAGAAACATCAATGTATGGTTGCCTTTCACCTGCCTCCAGCTATGGACCTGACTAGGGACCTGGCTGGGGACCTGGCTGGGGACCTGGCTGGGGACCTGGCTGGGGACCTGGCTATATGCCCTGGCTGGGAATCGAACCAGTGACCTTAGGGTTTGCAGGCCGGTGCATATTCACTGAACCACCAACCAGGGCCAGATACAAATTTTTAAGGGTATATTACATATTCATAAAAACTCAATATTGTGATCAAAAGAAAACATGCCCAAAAGTAGCATTAAAATATTCTTTTAAATGTTCTGCTTTTGTTCCAATACTTACTAGTTTTAAGTGAGAAGAGTTAAGGAGGCAGCAGGGCAGACAGAATATAGATATGGGCACCAGAAAATCTGGAGTTAAATTCTGCTTTTACTTCCTAACTACATGAAAGCATTATAGTCAGTACCCTAAAAGCAAGTGTACTGAAGCAAACAACTACTCTAACTACACAAATGCCAGTATAATCCCTCTCTGAATCTCAGGGGGAAAATGAGACTAATGTTTTTTTTTTTTTTCAGGTTATGATGTGGGCTTTAAAAGATACTACATTAAAAGTGCCTAAAACAGCACCTAGTTCGTAGAAATAGGCAATGACAGGTGGATTTTCATTGTTCAAACAATGTTATCTAAAGAATCTTGATGAAACTTTGATTCATTTCATGAAACCAGTATCTGAAAAGTATGCTGGCAATGTCTTTAAACATCAATCATGGGATATTGTTCTTTTCTCCATGATTTTATTATAAAAATTTCAAACATACAGACAAGTTAGAAAAATTTTAAATGTGCCCTCATATAACCACCACCTAGATTATACCATTAACATTTTATTATACTTTTTTGTATATCTATCATTTCTCTACCCACTTATTAATGTCTTCTTTAAATATTTAAAGTAGATACAGCTTATTCATGCCTCCTTTTTAAATATTTAAAGTTGGTGCAGCCATCAGTATTCTTTAATATCTCAGTATGCATATCATTATCTAGACACCAATATTTGTTTACATTCCTCTTCTTTTTTTTTTTTTTTTTAAGATTTTATTTATTATTTCCAGAGACAGAGGAAGGGAGAGAGGCAGAGAGGGAGAGAATCAATGTATGGTTGCCTTTTACCTGCCTCCAGCCACAGATCTGACTGGAGACCTGGCTTGCAACCTGGTTATGTGCCCTGGCTGGGGAATCGAACCTGCGACCTTTGGGTTCGCAGGCCGGTGCCTTATCCACTGTGCTACCAGCCAGGGCCATTTCTCTTCTTTTGATGTAAAACTTAAATCCAATTAAATGCTCAAATCTTGACTGTACACTATGTTTTTAACAAAAGCATATTTCTGTGTATCTTTCAGACTACAAACCATTAGCACCTCTCCAGAAAGTACAACATTGTTTTTTAATACGAGACATTTTAATCGCCTTGTGAATCCCTAAGAATTATGCATTGATTAAAATTCACATTAGGAATATATGGAAAATAAATTAACTAAATAGCTTTGACATTTTTAGCATGAATAACTGAAGATGACAGGAAATTGATCTTTTATTGCAAAGTGGAAACCATGTACAAAATGAGAGTAAGAAAATCATTCACCCAAGAATCAGAAAGGCAATGAACAAATACTGTTGTAAGGGATAATTTTAAGGCCAGGTATATAAGAATACAGAGAAAATGGAAACATTGCAGATGTTTGTGTACCAAATGGCAAAATACATTCCTATTCATGTGTCTGTCTCATCTAAAAAAGTGAACATTTTAGCCCTGGCTGGTGGCTCAGTGGAATGGCGCCAGCCTGTGAACCCAAAGGTTGCTGGTTCGATTCCCCAGTCAGGGCACATAACCAGGTTGCAAGCCAGGTCTCCAGCCAGGTCTGTAGCTGGAGGCAGGAGAAAGGCAACCATACATTGATGGTTCTCTTCCTCTCTGCCTCTCTCCCTTGCCTTCTCTCTAAAAATGATGAATAAAATCTTAAAAAAAAAAAAAAAAGAATAACATAAAAAAAAAAGTGAACATTTTGATTTTATTATTAAGGAACAAGTTTAGGTAATATTTACCAAGCAAAATAAATACTAAGATCAGACAAAAATTATACAACTTTTATGGTAAATGATATAACATTAATAAGGGAAAGTGATTATTTAATGATGTGGAGAAAAAAAAACAAAATAAAAACCAAGCAAACAAAAAAAGATTTGAGAAACGTTTTCCTTCCTTTCAGTGTTCTGTATCTATGGCTGTGTTATCTTGAAATGGACTGCAGCATTTATACTTAGGAAAATTCAATGGCTTGAGATTGTAAGGTTAGTAGGATAAATGTGGAAAACAATGAAATGAAGAGTAAGCAGAATATAACCAAGTTATCCTTACAATAAGTAAAATGAAAGGTTGATTTTTGTGCATTATCTTAGTCTTGTCACTTATTAATAGGCTTCAGGAAACAATCACAAGAATTAAATTCTAAAGGATGATCTTCACTCACTTAACACTTACTTATATATTTATCTACATGTACCATTTTGCTTTAAGTAATTTATTTTCAATTCATTCTTTGGTATTAAGAAATCTCATCCTTAGCCTACTTCACGAAACTTCCAAGATGACTTGAGAATTCGATTCTCTTTTGCTGACCTACCAGTTCTTAACAGGCTTACATTTTCCCACTCATAGTCAAAATTTCTTTCTACTATTTACTAGGAGACCCACTTTCTTCCTGATGTCAAATATATTGACTTAAACTTGCTTCATAAGTGTGCTTCATCTATTCCCTCAAAGTCTACCAAACTAAGTACAACTAAACTATTTTCACTTACACAGAAAGCAAAAAAAGGGGGGAACTTAGAACCCGACACCTAAAGGCTCCATTTCCCAGACAAAATAGTTAATACTTATAGGAGGCTGCAACAGGGGAGTATGTACGGGGATTTGAATGTTGTTGCTGCATTTCAACCCAGATTTTGCACATCTCTGTGCTCATTGCATTTTCATTGATTCATAGGGAATGTGATGCTTGCTATCAGAAAATTTGGGTTAAGGATACTACGGAACTGTTTTTAAAACTCTGCAGGCCTTAGACACCATAACTTTATACATGAGACTAAACCAACTTGGCCAATTAACTTACATCTCATTTTCCTACAAGAACAAGATTCTTAGTCCTTTTCCTCAGCTATCTTGAGTTTTCCTAAAGGTACTTTGCAAAACCATCCATTCCTGCTCCTCCCTAAGTATTATCTTCTTTTAATTTTTCTGGCTCCAAGTCCTTCTAAATAAAACAAGCCATTATTCATTCTGCTATCTTCTGGAATCTTCTTACCCAGCCACTTTATATAAAATTCCTACATATTCATTTTAACTTTTTTTATTATAAATGTAATATATAATCATAATGAAACTGGTAATACAAGGTCTGTCCCAAAAGTCTCAACTGAGCAAACTGTTTTAATTATATTGACATTGGCTTGATACGTATAGAAGTAATATCTGCAGGTCTTTTTATTTTAAATTAGTATTTTGGTGTATTCTCTACATATTTTTGCATTTCTAATACATGAACCAATCTGTTACTACTTTTTAAGTATTTAACTTTTTTTTTTGTTTATTTATTTTCAAAGACAGGGGAAGGAAGGGAGAGAAACATTGATGTGTGAGAGAAACATCAATGGGTTGTATTTTGCACACCCACAATGGGGACTTGGCTTGCAACCTAGGTATGTGCCCTGGCTGGGAGTTGAACAGCAACCTTTTGGTTTATAGGCTGGTGCTCAATCCTTGAGCAACATCAGCTAGGGCTAAACAATTTTTATGATTATAAGGTAACAATTGATCATCATAAACTTTGGGTAAATTTTCAATACATTAATTTTAATGAAAATACCCAGAATCCCTTTATACGTAACTACTATTAACATTTTTCTAAATGCCCTTATGTGTCATGTAATGATTTCAACACATATACTATACTTATAGGTTTTTTTTTTGTATCTAGTCCTTCTGAACTTTGCTAGAAATTTCCTAAGTTCCAGTCTGTAAACTAGAAAGCATCAGTTACATCTGAGAGAAATAATACCAAAATAAAGAGGAGGAATGATTGCATATTATATTCTGAATACTGAATCACCAAAATTATCTTATTTTTAGTTTCAGCTGCCAGGCAAGAAGTGGGATGTGCCTTCTCGAGGAATTGGATGAATTTGACTAAAAACCTAGTAATAATGAAAAGGGAGCTCTCCATTTCAGTGCCCGGCTAGTGGGCTCAGTTGTGAGGTTAACTGTTTATCTTCGCTCTCCTCATGTTCACAGAGCTTCCAATAGGATTTTGTCTCTAAGAACAGGTAAGAAGGTGGTAACCTGGGGCTATGGCATCATATAGGGAGGTGTGAGAGGCTGGGAAAAAAATCAAGCATGAACCTCAACAAAATGCTCAGAAACAACCACTTGCCGCGACTCTGGAAATGGACTAAGACAACTGTTAGAATTCAAGGTCAGAGGCTTATCACGTGCAGCTGCCACTATCTCAGCCACCTGAGCCCGGCCACGAGCGCTTGTACCGGGCGAGTTTACCATGCAAACCAGCAACAGATCAGCCACAGGTGGTAGGAGTTCATGCCTGATGCCATTTTCAAATGTGTTGAAAGCACAGTAAGAAATGTATATGAAAACACATTGTAGCCTGAGTTTGTAATCCCATGTGTATGTGAGCAGTGTTCCAGTCAAATATCTAACTGAGAGATGCTGCAGGTAAGAGGAGGATTAGATAAACTGTCCAGGTAACCCTTCCTGGCTAGGAGCCTTCCTGTGCAAGAAGGACTGAGAGTACCCAGAGGAAAGGAAAAACCAGGGCAGACTTAAGCCCTGGGTAAATTTTGCATGCCTTCCCCAGACCACACACAAATTCTGCAGCAGAGGATATCAAGTGTTATAAAGGCTGAGTGTCTGAGTACAACCTCTGCCCATATTAGCTGACCACTAAGCCGTGCAGACACACAAGAGACTCCTCAAAATCCAGACTAGAAACAAAGGGTAAAAGCACAACTGAGCAGAGTTATCAGTGATTGTCCATATCAAAGGAAGACATTCAGTCAACAAGTCTTAGGGGAAAAAAACAGAATCGGGAAAAATAATTGCTAAAAATATACACTACATTATATAAAATATTTGTAACATGAGCAACAAAAACCACAAATATGCAAAGAAACACAGACTTATGACCAATAATCAGGATAAAATATCAGTTGAACTTGATAAAAATAGGCTAAGTTGGATCTAACTGGAAAATATTTGAATCAATGAATATAGATATGTTCAAGGAATTAAAAAATCTACCTGGGAATTTAAAAATAATTATAAATATACACACAGGGCATTATTCAGCCTTGCAATTATTTAAGACACAGGAATTAACACAAAGTGCCATACTTTTCTATTAATTAGTTGATTTATATTAGCTTTGAATATAATTCCTAATCCAAGAGTGTGTAGTGAATTACATAATCACCTTTCATTCCAGCTGGACAAATGTTCTTTTGAGCACCTGTAATGTATGTGCCAGGCATGGTTTTTGTTTCTGAATACACAGCAGGGGAGAAGACAAAATACCCTGCTTTTACGACTGGTATATTCTAAGGTAAATAAGATAATAAAAAAGACACTCAAAAACTTGGTAATGATTCATCAAAGAAAGAAATCGAAATAGACCAGAACTCTGAACAATGAAAGAGATATTTTGGAGCTGAAAATTATAATAGCCAAAGTGAAAACGTTACAAGACAATTCAACCACAGTTTCGAAACGGTGGAAAGTAAAAAGATACCCGATAAAAGATTTGACAGTACCTGTGGTTTCAGGTCGTGCATGTAAAGAGCTTGGAAGTCATCACTCCTCTTCTTAAAATACGATAAATCTTAATAAGCCAAAAATTAATGACTTTTCTTGGATCCACTAAAGAACGAAAGTTGCAGGACAAAGATTCTACACTAAAATTTAAAGCGTGCTCGTAGCTTATCATAGCTGAGACCTATTTATCTTGAGCAGTCACAGCCAGGTGTTACTATTTCTCCGCACCCCAAACAACTGGTAGGAATATCTATTGGTAATTTATGCAAATTGCTAGAAGCTGAGTGCGGACTAGTGTGAGAAAATTAAATTACTTCCTTGGAAGAAGTATATTTTAACAAATAGGATCTTAGAACTATCAGAGCAATAAATTGCCTTAGATAATTTAAATAAAATTTTAATAACACAAATAAAAATCAAATCAGTTGGATTATATTTCTTCCAAAGGATGCATGTCGTATGATTGCTTGCATAATTTTATGATTTGGAAAGCTTTATGTGTTGCCAAAGTACTTACCTGGAAAATAAAAGCTAATACTCAACTAATTCGAGAATATTTTATTCAACTCCTTTATTCTTAATTGCTTTATTTTAGTTTCCAGAGTTCCAAATTTCCCAAAAAGGGTAAATGAATTAAATTATTAGTGACTAATATATCAATATTTACCACATATTTCCAATAAATCAGCAGGGATAATAAATTATTTAATGCTTCAATGCATACAGTTATACAGATATTTATTCATGATCTGCTATAAATAATGTACCCACTGTTGATCAAAAAAGATCTGAAGGGAATATTTTATTTTTGGGGGCATTCCAGAAAATCAAACTTGTTAGAACTATCTCTATTCAATTAAGTGATGATTTTATTCATCTGGACCCAAAGTTGAACAACAACAACAAAAAAAACCTCATAGCCCTGGATTATAATAACATATGGACATCAAGTCAATCTTTATATTTAATCAAGAGATATATTTGGCTTTGATTAGCAGTTGAGGTCCTACTCTATAAAATATACTACACAAAATTACAACAATGAATATTTATGAATCACTTGACTGTAAAGTATGCTTCCCTGTTAAAATTTAAAGAGATGAGTTAACACAAAAACACAACTCCTCTTTCTATGAAATTATCTTCATGTTCTTTCCTTCAGAGCATCAAAATGTAATCTCCAGGAGAAAAGGAACTTGTCTGTCTTATTTTTTGATATATGCCGATTATGAGTTAAGAGTGTCTGGAAAGAATGAAGTGCATCTCTTCTTCAGGAAGGCATTCAACATACCTATTATCCATCTCTTTTCCATTCCCACGATTTCACATAAATTTATCATCTCTACTCTGACTGTATTTCTTATTCAATATCAGTAACTGATCCTTGAACTACAAAATATTTTTAAGAAACAAAATTTCAAAACATGAAGAGTATATAGTGTTTACATGTTCCAATGAACAAGTTGTGGAATAATAACATGTCTAAATTTTGAATAATCAGGAAGCCTGATTAAAAATAAAATATATTTAAAGAGTTCAATATAGCAACCAGTTTGCTTTATAAAGGAACAAACTTTGCACAAAGTATGATTGAGCAGCTAGAAGTGAGGAAATACAAAGTGCCAAAATAAACCCATAATTATTTTATTAGAATTATTAAATGCAGAGTACGAATAACTAAGAACTATACACATTTGTTTTTCAGGTGTTGAAACATGAAAGAAAATAAGGAAATGGATTACTTTAGTAGCCAGCCAATGTGTTTCCCAGATGACTGGGAAAAATTCACCTTTCGATTAGCTTCTGTATTTATTTTAATCAAGAAGATGATTTTCAACCTTAAATAACAAAACAAAAATGAAAATAGATTTGAAATTAAATTCCAAGGCTGAGGAGGATCTTGTGAGAGCTCAGCACATCCCTTTAGTTGAATTTAGGGTTCTGGCTGTGAGTTCAATCATAAAGCCCAAGGTTTGCAAAAATGATTGTGGGTCCAGATACCACAATGCATTTGATGATTCGTAGTCATGACAAAGTTGATAGATTTAATATAGGCAAATATTATATTTTTTGAAAGGAAAAATTTATAGTCTCAGACTGCATTTGTTTGGGTCTTTTTTTTTTTTTTTTTAAATACACTCAGCTAATAGGTCTTTTAGTTGGAGAATAAGACCATTACATTTAGAGTAACTATTGGTAGCTAAAGACTTCCAATCACCATTCAGTTACTTTTCTTCTGATTGTTTTCTAGTTCCGTTTTCTTTTCTTTCTCTCTTGCTTTCTGTCTTTGGGAATTATGTTTTTGGTATACTTTGATTATTTTCTCTTTATCATTTGTGTATCTATGAACAGTCTCTTTTAAGCTGTTAACAATTTACATCACATTTAAAAAGTTTCACACATTTACTTATCCTCCTCCACATTTTATGTTTTTTATGTCACTATTTCCATATTTTTATTTGGTGTATCTATTAAAATATTGTGGCTATTGGTGTTTTAACACTTTTATCTTTTAATCTATATGCTAGTGTTCAAAGTGAATTACATCCTACTGTTGTAATATTAGAGAATCTTAATTTGACTATGTACTTACCTTGACAGTGAGTTTTATACCTTCATGTGTTTTCTTGCTACTAATTAGTGTCCTTTTCTTTTCAACTTGAATAACTTCTTTTAGCATTTTTTGGAAGGCAGGACTAGTTGTTATAAATTCCTTTTTGTTTGTCTGGGAAAGTCTTATTTCTTCTTTATTTCTGAAAAACGATTTTACTGAGTGATGCATTCTTTTTTTTTTTTTTAATTTTATTGTTGTTGTATTACATCCATCCCCTTTTTGCTCCCCTCTGTCCCCCTCCCCACCCACTGAGTGATGCATTCTTAATCAGCAGTTTTTAATACAGCATTCCCTTCTCCTGGCCTGCTGAGAAATCAGCTTACGGCCTCATGCGTTTTCCCTGTATGTGAGGAGTCTGGTTCATTTTGATAATTTGTCACCTTGTTAAACCTTTTATTTTGTTTATGCATTGCTTTCATGTGTTCATTGAGTTGTCTGTCTGGGTCCCCTTGAATCTAGCTGTTTTTCCTTAAACTCATTATTCTAAGCCTTTTTATTTTTATTTATATTTATTTATTTATTTATTTATTTATTATTGAAAATGTGCTTTATTTTCCTGCTGAATCAAGCACTAGCTCCCGGCTGAGCCAGGTTTTCTTTACGTGTTCCAACTGTTAGCAGTTAGCACCACCTTACCAATAACCAAATAATAAACCAAACTAGATCCCAGCGGCTATGTCCACATCTGGGGGGTGTTGGGATGGTCAGGGGCGCTTTTACTTGTTGGCTTTAGCTTTTAGATCCTGGTTATATCTCCAAATACGGAAGAGCTGAGAGGCTCCTGCTGCCCCGACAAAGAAATTAACAGCAAACAGACTCCAGTTTTTTGGAATAATTACAAGCGAGTATCTTGACCAAATAAGCCCTGTGGCCATCAGCACAGCCGACTGGGCAGTGCTCAGCTTCTCCGCAGGTCTCGCCATGTCGGCCAGCCCGGCGCACACCAGCCCCCATTTCATAATTGGAGCCCAGAAGAAAACTGTCTTGGGACCTGCCGGGTGGTTGTACAGTGGCCTCAGTTTCTCGGGCAGCATGAGCTCCACTTTGTCGAGGAGCCGGTGGTAGGTGGCCCTGAGGCCCCGGACGCCGGCGGCGGACATCTCGGCGGACAGGGGGATCGTGGCCGGGCGGGCGGGAGGGTGGCCGCGGACTCGTCCCCGGCTGACCACGGAGAGCGGCCCCGCACGTTCCCCTGGCTCACGGGCTCGCGTCCACCTCTCCCCGCGGGTGCTCTTCCTGCTACCCCTCCGCCAGCCCCTGCGAATCACCCTGGGGCCCGGGCCAGAAGAAGGGCGAGGAGTCTAAGCCTTTTTAAAAGTCACTTCCAGATTTCCATTTCTGGGAGGCTATCACTGAAATAGTTTCTCTCTTTCCTGGTGTCCTGTTTCCTTGCTTTCATGTTTCTAATGGCTTTGTAGTGATGTCTGTGCGTTTGAAGAAGCAGTCACACCTGACAGTCTTACCTAACTAGCTTTGGTAGGAAAGAATTTCACGGGGATGTGCCTGGAAAGACACTGGCTGGGTGGGCGGCAGTGTTTCTCTTTCTTGGATGGCACATTGGTATAGAATCCTTGCAGCTCTGTCTGCTGAGGGTAAGAAGGTGAAGCCTGCAGGAGAAATCTTTGGCCAAGAGAGAGGAGGTCCTGTGTGTGGCAGTGGTGGCTGCTGACTGTTCCTGTTTTCCTTTTTTTTGCCCATAGGAGGATCTCTCTTGGCTCCTGGGCTGGTATGCTGGCGCTCAGAGTGACAGCAGAGCCAGGTCCTTGCATCAAGTGCACACAGAACTGCCACACCCCGTGGGTTCTGGGGAGAACAGTTACTGTCATTGTGGCATCAAAGTCTGAGGTGCGAGCACATGAAGCTGTCCCATGGAACTGGGGCCCGGTTCTCACCGAAGTGATTCAAGGTTTGGGGGGACTGGGGAAGCAGCAGTGTCACAGCCCCCAGGATGACCGAGTACAGCAGTGGCGTGGGCCTCGGAGGCAGGATGCAGTAGCAGCACTCTGGGGATGGGGAGGCTAAGTCTAGATCCTGCCTGGGTGGTGGTTGGGGTGGGGGGAGTGTCACAGGCCCGCTGCCGCTCGCCCCAGGGATGGCAAGTCAGAGCTGAGACCTGGAACCCTTGGGTGGGGCACATAGGGGCGGCAGCAGCAGGACCTTAGTGATGGAGAGTCTAAGATGCCGCTTACGACTCCAGGGTAGGGTGTGGAAAAGTGACAGCTCGGTCCTGGAAATGACAGGTGAAAACCTCGACATGAGACCTGTGCAGAGACAGCTCTGGTTCCTCAAATGGCAAGGTGCGTGTGGTGTCCCCGCCCCAGAGGCTGTTTTTGTGTGGGAGGCGAGCATTGGTACCTCCTAACCTGACATCTTGGTGAAGTCCCCTTGTCAGCTTATACACACACACACTGGTGGGAGTTTTTATTGTAACTGCACTGCACCTGTAGATAAATCACGGCGCATTAACATTTTTACAGCACAAGCATTTCTATCGATACACATATCACAGTTAAAATAGTCTTTAAATTCTTTAACTAAAGCATATAATTTTTACCTATGCATGTCATACGTATGTTTAGAAAGTAGATTTCTAGAACTTTCTCTGATTCTCTTTTTTTAAAGAACTTATTGGTAATATAACAAATTACATGGTAAGCGATAGCAGGTGTTTACTTAGCTAACGGCGATGAGTCCTAAGAATCTAGTATAACAGCATGTTTCTTTCCATGGAAACATACCAGGAAGTGAATAACTGAATAATAACATATAAATAATGAGGGATGCTATGAGAAATGCAGCTTTATACTCATGAATGTTACCTGTTTAGCCCGTCTCCATAAATACATCATTCATCATGTTAACAAAGAATCCAAATGCAAAGTAAGATGATGTCAGAGGGCGGAGAGGGAAAATCAATGACCAAGAATTGAAAATATGGCCTCTCTTCCTCTCTAATCCAGTGTGGACACAAATATCAATGAATATGTTGGTGAATAAGGCAAGCATATTTAACTATATTCAGTCACTCAGGAAAACAGATCTTTTGTATCATTTTTGTTGCTTAATTCTGAGTGCCCCCTATGAAGAAAATAACTGTTTCAGAGGTAACTGATTCATGATGATCTATCCCTATGTTATGAAAAATATGCAGTGATAAAGTACAACAGGTAGTATGCGAATATCTTATCCTATAATAAAGACTAGTTTAAACTGGCAATAAATACAAGTCTGGATTTAGGTAAAATCAAATGCTATGGATCAAAATTTAACTTTATCCTTTGGTTTAATTTTTATTGTTATCAAATATTTATCAAATATTCTATGTGAGAAAAGAACGAAAGAAAGGGGGTGGAAAGGAATAAAAGGAAAAGTACAGTATGTTTCTTGTCCTCAGGGAGTTCTCACTTAACAAGTATTAAACATTCTTATTTAAGAACAGTGAACTGATATTAAATCCAAATATTATCATCCTAAAATAAGGTATTGTCCTCAGGGAGTTCTCACTTAATGGGTATTAAACATTCTTATTTAAGAATAGTGAGCGGATGTTAAATCCAAATATTATCATCCTAAAATAAGGTATTGGTTAATAACAGTGACTACATAATGAGGGTCTAATATATAAATTTCCGTGGGTAAGAGATAAAAGGATATACTTAATTGATAGAAAATTCTGGGACCTTTTCAATATTAATGAGGATTGATTGAAAGTATGCATTTCTGATATTCTCAAGTCAATGCTACTGAACATTGTCTTTGAGAAATTTTAAGTAATTGAGAAGACACACAAAGAGCAAGTGACTGAGGTGTGTCTTTCATGCACCAGTTTGGTGTCAGCTGACTCAGAAGCTGGGTAAGGCAGGTATGTTTCTATGTCCACGAAGGCTTCCTGAGTGTTCAGAATTCTCAGGGAGTCCCATCTATAGAAATATATATGTGCCATATTTCTTGTTAACTAGAACTGTGGAGCTAGGCTCTGGAAGAAAATATTCATTTTTAAAAGAATAAATAATATTCTTATACTAGATAAATTGAAAACATTCAAAACTGGGAATTTTAATGACGTTTCTAGGTTGCATATCTTCTTTGAAATGAAAAAAAAGGATAATTAAGCTTGCATTATTTTTTCCCTTTTGTCCTGCCATACACATCGCTTCTTATCACTGCTCATCTGTGGCATTACTTCATAAACTAGTTCATGAAATTGAACTCATTTTTCTGTAACACTTTATTGAACCCCCGCTATACTTTATTTACTTACCTTTATTTTCTAAGTATTTCAGAATAATAGTATTTAAATTCAACAGTATCTGCCCTGGCTGGTGTGGCTCAGTGGATTGGCACCAGCCTGCAGACCCAAAGGTCGCTGGTTCAATTCCCCAGCCAGGGCACATAACCAGGTTGCAAGCCAGGTCTTCTGTCAGTTCCTTAGTTGGAGGCCCATGAAAAGCAACCATACATTGATGCCTCTCTCCCTTTTTTCCTCCCTCCCTGCCCTTCTCTCTGAAAATAATGAATAAGATCTTTTTTAAAAATCTAAAAAAATATTCAATATCTGAATAATTTTCCTGTTTTCATTGAAGTTAGCAGAAGATAATATTCTCCACCATAGTTTCAAAAAGCAAATCTAGACTTGCTATGAAATAGTTCTGAAAGTCCTTTCCATTATTGATTCTTTATAATCACAAATATTTTAAAATTTCTGATTCTTACTTTTAAGAAGAATATCACTTGAGTTTTTTTAATATATAGTTTTGTAAAGAGAACAGAAATTAAAATAGAAGAAAATGGGAACCAGCAGGAGGCCCTAGATAGTACATTTTCACTACAGAACTGCAGGAAACTTCAGGAGAAAATAAAAAAGATAAATCAAGAACTTACCCTTAGTCATGTGGCACTTATTCTGTTTGATAAATGTCTATTTTGATTGAACAACTAACAATGAACTGAAACCCATAACAAAACTTTCAGTGCCATGGACAGCCTAAAGTAAAATAATTAATAATGTTAGTGGTGGCATCAATCTCTTCGCACTTAAATATTTAAAATTTTGTAATGTAGGAAGTAAATTTTAACTGCTATTTGTAAGATATATAAAAAGGAAAACTGCCACATTGATTGCTTTGTCTTTTCTTAAATAAATATGTATAGCACTTCTTAAGCTATGTTGAAATAAATAAGCTTACTTTAAAAACAATATATCAACCAAGTCATAGCAGTCAGGAGATCCTGGTAAATGCTTTAAAACTCAATTTGAGAACATTTTTTTCTTTTAGAAAAGTATTTTGCAAAGTGGGAAGAGCCTAAATGAAAATTAATTTTAACAGTTTAGATTTTTTAAATCAAGTAAATGATTATTAATTATGTCAGTTCACAGTTTAGGGTTTTCCCCCAACAATTTTGTTGTTTATTTAATATAGTGAAATATGTGAAGCATTGATTCCTATATTTGATTTATCATACAATGACCATGAGAAATCTATTGTCATAGAACTAATGCTTTCCTATTTATCTGTAGATAGGAAACTATTTCTAATGGTTCAAATAGAGTTAAACAAGTTTTTCTCATACTGTACTAATTTTTAACCATTGCTTTTTTTCCCACATGAAACATTTTTCATACCTAGTTTATTGGAGAAATAAACTAATACTAAGCAGAAGTTCTGAGGTTCTGTCTCCTTTATCTTTTATGATAACATAAGGTAAATATGAAGGAAAACTCAGTATTCCTTTGAATAATATGGGTAAAATATAGGCCAGATTCTAAGTACATGTGTTTCAAGCCTTATTATTAACTTCAGCCAGTAGTAGTCTAAGATTCATAAAAAAACATTTTCAATATACCAACATATATGAATGAAAAAATATGTCTTTTCATATCAATATTACTCTCCAATGTACACTTTAATGATTCCTCTTTCATTTTTTAAGGCTGCATGTTTCTAGAATATGAATGTTACACAAAAAGAACCCAACAAATAATGTTGATTTGACATTATTAATGTTTTCTGTGTTCTTCCTCTGCTATGCTTCATAGCTGCCACTACCATTTCTCCCAAATTCATTGTTATTTCTATATTCATACTTGCATTTTGGGGGGGAATCATTTAAAATAAATTTTCTAAGAAAATTAGACACAATGTGCATTTTAAACAAAATATTTCTGCCATATAAAAAAGCTGGGTAGATGATGTGTCTGACATCGTGAGATAGCAAAATTTGGTCGCCTGCAGTGACACAAAGGAGACGAATGACAGTATTTTCAATGAGCATCGGTAATGGTGGGGACCTGTGCCAGTTCTTCCTCTGCTTCCATTCAGGAAAAACATGTTAGATTGAAGGCTTTTCCTCGGTAGGCCTAAACACTTCCTTGGCTAATGATCCCAATTTCAACCAGTGACCCAGAAATGAAACACTACATTTCACAAACCTCTTGGCATGCACTATAAACAAGACTTACAAAATGTCATGTCCCTGAAAACATGAAATCCAACATGCTGGTATGTGTCTTATACTCAAAATTGGGTTCAGAAATGAAATGTTTCATGGGCCACGGAAGCAGGCTAGTCTACTGTTAAAAAGAAACACAAATCTTTTCTCCCCCAGAAGTAAAACATCAGAAATTCTGAAATGTGAAGTTACTGGGCTACAAGACCAACCATACAATTCTTTTCATAACCTAGTGGTGCCACTTCACTGTTATTTATAACTCTGAGGAGACTACATGATGTTTGAAAGGTGTTGATCTGCGGAGTCCTAGAAAGTCCAGGTTTGTTCACACTCAAAAAGTTTAAATCTACTTTTGCACTAGCTGGTGACTGGTTTTTTAAAAATTCAGATGGTAATCATGATGGCCTACTACTTAAGAAAAAAATTTGGCTTAGTTGATATCTTGAAATATTCAATGTGTATTGATTCCCATAACCAAAGAGAAGCACAAATTTAAACCTAAATATTCTATTTTAATATAGTATTAATATGTATAAAATAATACATATTTATAAGTGGATCTTATTTAGTTGTGATAACATTTATGTTTTTGAAAATGTCTTATATGTAATTTGCAAATATTTTTTTACATCCATATTTTGCCTCCTCATTCTCTTAACAGTATTTTTAAAATTCAATGTCAGTTTTTTCCTGTTATGGATTATGCTTTTGATATTTTACCTGAGCAAATTTGCATAAACCTAAGTCACAAAGATTTATTCATATATTATAATTAGAAATTTTATAATTTTTAGTTTACCATTTAGGTCTATGGCACAGTTTGATTTAATATTTATACATGACATAGTTTATATGAAGGTTCATTTTTTGCATTTAAATATCCAGTTGGTATAGCACCATTTGCTGAAAAACTTCCCTGTGTGCAACGAATTGCCTTTGTGCTTTTTTGGCAAGCAATGGATGATATGTGCGTAGGTCTATTTCTGAATTCTCCATTTCGTTTCATTAGCTACATAGCTATGCTTGTGCCTATACCAGGTATCAGAAAGCTATTTCTATAAAAGAATAAATAGTAAATACATTAGACTTTGAAAGTGTTACATTTTTCCCTTTTATTTAACTTTAGTGAATTTAACTAAACTTACAGAACCACATGGGGCCAACATATGGATTAAGCAAGTCTAAAAAAGAGGTGTGGGCCCTGGCTGGTGGCACAGTGGATAAGGCGCTGGCCTGTGAACCCACAGGTCGATGGTTAAATTCCCCAGTCTGGGCACATAACCAGGTTGCAAGCCAGGTCTCCAGCCAGATCTGTAGCTGGAGGCAGGTGAAAGACAATCATACATTGATGTCTCTCTCCCTCTCTGCCTCTTTCCCTACTGCTTTCTCTGAAAATAATAAATAAAATCTTTAAAATAAATAAATAAAAATAAATTAAAAATAAAAATAAATAAAAAAGAGGTATGCATCTTATTTTATATTATTTGATAACTCAATGATACATACTCTAATCACTATACTAGGTATTAAAAGAAAGAAAAAATGTCTAATTACTAAGCTTATTAGGTGTGAAGATGGAGTGATAAAAATATTCATTTAATCTAAAATCTATTAAGAATGAAAAGAATAGAAATCAAACACTTAAACACAATTATATAAGACATTACATTAACTATATAAAGTGAAGGCTACAACTATGTGACAAATGTTTGAATTAGAAAAATGGGTGATGCAACTAAAATAAAAGGAATATTTTTAAAATATTAAAAGAAAAACATGAAAAGCTATACTATGAAAGCACTAACACAAAGTTGATTTAACTATATAATTAGAAAATGTAGGTTTTAATGTAAGAAATATTGCTACAAATAAAGAAGATTTTAAAAATGTTAAGAGTTCCCATCTGCAAAGACAATGTAACACTTTTTATATACCCTAAATTATAAAAAAGTGAAAATAGGCCCTGGCTGGTGTGGCTCAGTGGATAAGGCGCTGGCCTATGAACCCAAAGGCCGCTGGTTCAATTCCCCAGTCAGGACACATAGCCAGGTTGCAAGCCAGGTCTCCATCCAGGTCCTTAGCTGGAGGCAGGTGAAAGGCAACCATATATTGATATTTCTCTCCCTTTCTTCCTTCCTCCCTGCCCTTCTCTCTGAAAATAATGAATAAAATCTTTTTTAAAAAAAGTAAAAATAGATAAAACTAAAATAAGACATAAGTCATTTGACAATCATATTACAAGATTTTAACAAGCATCTGTCAATAACAAATAATATATATACCATTCATGTCAAAATATATAATCCATATGTTGTTTTAGACATAAATATATACTTTTATTTAAATATACATATAATCTACAATAGCTAAACCCATGTTTAAAATGTTTTAAAAGAGGCAAAACTAAACTATACTGTTAAAAATGAGAAATATTTAATAAGCAGAGAAGATAGTGGTTGGCTAAGGACAGAAAGAAATCTTTTTATATACTAGAAATAAATGTTTAAATTAGTGGTTATATGGACATTCTATTGAGATAATTATTGGGCATATATTTATGTTTGCCTACTTTCTTTTTGTATGTGTTTATTTTCAATATTTTAAAATGAAAATAATAATAATAATGAGAAATCTTTAATTTCTTAGATGGTATAATTTTTAAAAAGTGAAAATCCCCTCGTATGAGTCAAGGTTCTCTTGAGAAGCAGAACGAATACGATGTGTATGTGTAAAGAAAGGATTATTTTGTAGAATTGACTCATGTGATTAAGGAAATTGACAAGTCCAAAATCTGTAGGGTGGGTGGGCAGGCTGGAGACCCAGGCAAGAGCCAACACTGTAGATGAGGGCTGAAGGTCATCTGCTGACATAAACTCTTCTTGCTTAAGGGAGACCAGTTTTTAGTTATACTTCAACTTTCAACTGATTAAATGAGGCCCACCTACATTGTAGAGGGCAATCTGTTCAACTCAGAGATCACCAATTTCAATGTTAATCTCTGAAAAACATCCTCACAGAATGGTCAGCCACATATCTGGGCATCATGGCCCAACCAAGCTGACACATAGCACCTTCGCCTCTTTTACCCAGCCTTCCCAAACCCTCCCCAAACCCTTCCCTTCCAGGGAACACCAGTCTGCTCTCTATCTCTATGACATAAAGCAATTGAAAGAACAAACTGATAGTTAGAAAATAGTCATGTGGGCCCTTGCTGGTAGCACAGTGGATAAGGCGCCGGCCTGAGAACCCAAAGGTCGCTGTTTTGATCCCCAGCCAAGGCACATAACCAGGTTGCAAGTCAGGTCTCCAGCCAGGTCCATAGCTGGAGGCAGGTGAAAGGCAACCATACATTGAAGTCTCTCTCCCTTTCTGCCTCTTTCCCTTACTTTCTTTCTGGAAATAATAAATAAAATCTTCAAAGAAAGAAAAGAAAAGAATCATGTGGATGTAAAGTATATCATAGAGAATATAGTTAGTAACGTTGTAATAACTGTGTATGGTGCCAGGTGGGTACTGGAAATATCAGGGAGAACACTTTGTAAACTATATGATTGTCTAACTACTATGCTGTGTACACCTGAAACTATTACAAAATAATACTGAACATGGTGGGTGGGGAGGGGGACAGAGGAGAGCAAAAAGGGGATGGATGTAATACAACAACAATAATATTAAAAAAAAGAAGAAGAAGAATACTGAACATGAACTATGATTGAAAAAAGTTGACACAAAATTAATTATCACACTCCTTTTTGGAAGGAGCTTTATGTAAAATTATTCAAATATTAAACACATTGAGATTCTTCAACATCAGTGTTTTTGATACCCAAATCAGAAATACCAAGGACTAAAAGCAATAGCTTTTCTTCTTTAAATCCCAGTCCTCTCTCACCTTTTCTTCTCTTATTCCTCGTAATAGATTTCTAGAGACTGATGATGCTAATAGCAAAATGAAAGGCTGTGATATTTAAGATCACATTACCTGTTTTAATTTTGGAGAAGGCAATGTTTCATTTACCACCAGTAAAACTTACACTTAGCCCAAAGTAGTATAATTGGATAATGGTTTGATGACTACATATCCTGGAATACTGACATTATATTATCCAAATTCCTGCCAGCAAAGAATTCAGTCTTTATTTAATGGTGACCAAGTTCTCTAAGGATAATGTACAAGGCTTCTTTAGATAATTCTGCTAGCAAAATGGGTAGGTTTAATAGCAGCTTCCCTGAAAATTGACTACAATTCTAAGGATTTACCTTTTGGTTTAGTTTAGTACATCTCTGAGACAGAGTCTTAAATTATATAGCAAGCTGTGAAGGCTAAATTATTTTGTAATAGCATTGTTTTAAGATTTATTATGCTGATTAATCCAAATCTCTAAATGACTTTCTTATTATCTGTAAAGTTTGATTCAACTGAGAAGAGACTCTGGGTCAATTTTTCTCACCAGTTAGATAGTATCTTTCCTCCTAAGTTGGAATTTGTTTTTGTTAGTGTTTTTAAAAATATCATTATATTTTTTACATAATTATGGAATCAAAATTTTACATTTAGAGTCTGAATAAATAAAATGTATAAATCTTCATAATGAAGAGAGTGTTAATGGTCATTTTTGCAGCCTGCCCTGAGAGATACAAGGATATAATTTATTCCTTAGATTACATTCCATAATTTCATAACTGAGTTGAGCTATTAAATGTTTGCTTAATTTGATTTGGTGTGAGAAAATATGGATATAAATAAATAATGGCCAATTAGTAAATATCATCAACAAATTTTCACCTGTTAAAAGGTACTCACAGTTACTTTGTGGTCTATGATTTCTAAGATTCTTTTGCTCTCCTCTAAACTCTCATAAATTTTGATGACTAAGAGCAGACAATAAAAGCAAATTATTCTATTTTGCTCACAAGCAAGGAAATACACATTTATAAAAATCTATTTATCTCCCTGCCCTTTTACATACTTTTCTTTATTCAAGGCAAAGCTGGTTCATAGACTTGATTCTGCCATAAACAAGAAAACATGTTTAAGTAAAATCCATATTTAGCATTTGAACTTGTAAAATAAAGTTGCATAAAGATAAATAAGGTTTTCCTTATTGGTAGATATCTTAAAATTTTATTTTTTATTTATTTTTATAGATTGGGGAAGGAAGGGAGAAAGAGAGGGAGAGAAACATCACTGTGTGGTTGCCTCTTGCGTGCCTCCAGTGGGGGCATGCTGTAACCCAGGCATGTGCCCTAACTGGGAGTTGAACCAACAACTCTTTGAATCACAGGCCAGCACTCAATCCATTGAGCCACACCAACCACAGCTAAACTTCTTTTTATTGTTGAAACTATTAAAGAGGTCTCCATTCCCCGCCTCCCTTTCTCACTTCCACGCAGCCCCTGTCTTCCCTTCTCTCTGGCCATCACCACACTATTGTCTGTCTGTGAGGCATGCACATGTTCTTTGCCAAATCCTGTCACCTGACTGATAGGTATATTAAGAGAAATTTAAAGTAGCATTTTCCAAAATGTTGCTTGTAACCTTGTATATGATAATCACTTGGATATTTCACTTAAATGGAGATTTCTGTCCCATGTCAAATATCTGAGCTGCAGAGTGGGCAATTGAGATGGCTAAGCTTCTACATATTCATTCATAATTTTTCTTCACAGGTACATTTTTAAAACAAATGCACGTTCTCCAATGACACATCTGATAAGGGGTTAATATTCAAAATTTATTTAAAAACTTATACAACATCAAGAAAACAAAAATCCAATTCAAAATGGGCAAAAAAACCTGAATAGACACTTCTCCAAAGAAGGCATACAGATGGCAATAGACATATTAAAAGATGCTCAATATCACTAATCACCAGAGAAATGCAAATTAAAGTCACAAAGCTATCATCTCATGCTGGTCAAAATGGCTACTATCAATAAATCCCCAAACAAATGTTGGTAAGGATATGGAGAAAAGGGAATCCTTACGCACTGTTGGTGGGAATGCAGACTGGTACAGCCACTATGGAAAACAGTTAATTGAAGATTACCTTATGACCTGCAATTCCACTTCTGAGAATATATCCAAAGAAATCCAGAACACTAGTTAAAAGAATATATGCACCCCATTGTTCATTGCAGTGTTATTTACAATAGCCAAGTTTTGGAAGAAGCCCAAGGGTCCATCAGATGAATGTCTAAAAAAGCTGTGGTCCATTTACACAATGGAATACTACGTGGTCATAAAAAGAAGGAAATCTTACCTTTCCTAACAACATGGCTGGACCGGAGAGTATTTTGCTAAGTGAAATAAGCCAGTCTGAGAAAGATAAGTGCCATATGATTTCACTTATATGTAGAATCTAAGGAATGAATCAAACTAACAAAATAGAAATAGATTCATTGATACAGAGAACAAACTGACAGCTGTCAGAGGGGAGGATGTAAGGAGGTTGGGTGAAAAAGGTGAAGGGATCACATGAAAAAAGTGCATGTCATAGATAACAATATGGTGTTTGCTAGAGGAAAACGGGAGTGGGGGTTAGAAAAGGGTAAAGGGGTGATAAATGGTGATGAAAGGAGACAACTTTGGGTGATGAAGGCACAATACATATGATATACTATAGAATTGTACACTTAACACCTGTGTGTATTAACTAGTGTCACTCTGATAAAAATCAATAAATATTAAACATTTTTACTTAAAAAAGAAGTCATAGCATAGAATATTTTTAGTATGTTTGCAAATGAAAAGTTATAAGAAGTGGTATACAAAATCTGGCTATGAAAGCCCTATATATCAGTTAAATCTGAAATTCTACATCTAGAGCAAGTTTCCCACCTCAGCACTACTTCCCACGGATAATTCTGTTTTCATTGTCCTGTGTGGTCTGTACTTGCTCAGCCATTTAGCAGCATCTCTGGGCTTTACCCACTAGGTGTCAGTAGCACCTTTGTCCTATGTCCCCTGTGGTTAAAATTGCCCCCACTCTGATTGAGAAGCTGGTTTAGGGAAAATGCTCTTTAGGAAACAGATACTTTTTCTTGCATTTCTCTTACAATGACAGTAAAATCTGGAGAGTTCAAAGAAGATCTGCCATTGATATAGTTTATATTTCCAGTTTTTGTGACAAGTAGCCTCCAAAAGTTGGTCTACTGCTGACACATTGACTCTTTCCAGAAAGGCTGCTGTTCCTTCTACTTCCTTGTTTTATTTATCACCCTTTCATTTTATCCAAGGCATAATCTTGTCCTTTAATATTGATTTTTAACTGAGTAAACTGAGAGAGAACTTATTTTCATGGTCAGAAGCGAATGTGTGCAGAGAGTCAGAAGTTATTTCAGAACAAACTATTCTATTATATATAATAAATATGTGCTTCTTAAAAGAAAAAATAATATTCTGTAACTTTAATTAGATGCATCGCTCATAAATTATTGACCAAGGATAAACAGTGGTAAGTTTAGTCTTCTAATTTTGCATGAAATCCCCAGCCTTCCATTAACTTAATTTCTTTATCTCGCTTTGGTAACGCGTTTAGTTTAATGCTCCATTTGAGTGTTTTCCAGTATTTCAGATCTGCCTAATCCAAGTCCCCAAGACCGTGCCACTCTCGGTCTCAATGTGAGCTGAGCTTCACTCTTCATTTGATCACGAACAATTCCCTATTGATATCACCGAAGCCCCGCTGAGGACGATGAGGAACATAAGGCCTTTCAATCGTGCCCTTAGGTTCCTAATGAAGAACAAGCCTGAAACATGTCAAAATTATGTGACACTATCAGGAAAATTCCAATCAGTGGAAGCTCAGCAGTTTTATTCTCTAGAAACAGTGTCTGTCTGTAGAGAGCCTCCTACGTGGGCATAAAAATGGAAAACAGCAGCCGCTTGTGCATCCATTAGCTGGAGTCCTAGAATGTTGAGTGGTTTTCTTCAAACTACTTTTTGAACAATCCCCATGAAGCACTTTATTCTTTTTCCAGTAAAATGCATTTAAACTAAAAATTAAAAATAAGTTAATGTGCAAGAAAATATCTTTGTATCTTAAGTATGAAAGGGGTTGTTTTCATTTTAAATTAAAAAAAAAAAAAAATGTCCCAATATTAAGTAGACCTTGCTATCTGTATAAAGTTTCAGAAAATCACAAGGGGGCACTCTTTTCCTAAATACATCACAAGAAAGGGCAATGATTTAAGAAGTAAATCTATATAGCAAAGGCCCACAACTGGTTTTAGTAACAGGTTTGGAATTGGAATCCAAAATTTTTCACTCAAATTCCAGTCATTTTTGAACAATGTCATAACTACCAGGAAATATATTTTTTGTTCAGGCGACTATGAGTCTATCTTTAGAATGGCATTACATTTTGAGATAGTAGATACTTAAAGTCATGTTTATCATGATTTGCTTCTAGTGAAATAAAATGACTTTAATTGCATGGATTTCTTAAAGAAAACTGCACCTTCTAAAATGAAAGCCCAAGTTTCCTGTCACACATTTTATTGATGTTATTATATAATGTATCTATATCATGGTCCCAACTGTTCTCTGTTTGGAAAAATATGATAATAACACTTATAAATGGATGATAAAAACAAAATTGAGATGATTGGAGATGTGTTTACAAGCTAAAAGCATAAGAAAGAAATAAACCATTGTTCTTTATGATACAACCTATTGACTCATATCTGAAATTCTGAGTAGCGCACACGTGCCAAGAATAATAAATTACATTGAGAAAGGATTATGCATGTAACTGTAGAGTCTGTCTCTAATATATCCAGATTTGGACCTGAAACATCTTCTTTCCTTACTTTTCTTTCTTTCTCTCTCTTCTTCTTTCCACCTTGATCCTTCAGTTCTTCTTTTATGTAATTTTCTTATATAAGCTATCCTTATTCTTGTCCTTCTCTATCCTTTCCCTACACAGGCTTTCCTTTTTAAGAATATGATTGACAGTCTAATAAACTTTATCACAGTGTCACATAAGTGCAATATTTAGAAGAGTATTTTTAGACATCCTAGTGGAAAAAATGCTTGTTTTTCTGTGTCATATCTTTTCTCCACCTAATGATTCATTTTGAAATTGGTGATGGCTAATTCAGACTAGATTCTTATGTCAATAAGTGTAATAGCTGATTGACTTTTGCTTTTTCAACATATCTTCTATGAAATTAGGTGACTCACCATTTTTCCAAAAGGATATGGTTCATTTTTTTCATTTAGTAAGCAATAATACTAAAAACTGCTTAAGTATAGGAAATCAGAAAGTAAAATTTATTGATTAACTATTATTCTATGCTTTACATTACCTTTGCTTTTTTGTGAGTTTTTCTTGATTTTAAGTTCTATAAATTTGGGATCACACAATACATAAAATAATTTTCTTATTGCTGTTTTTTAAATTTCTTAAAATACAAAAAATCTTGTGTTCTTTTAAGACATTTAGAAAGACTTTTAATTGTTGCATAATATCCATTGGTTAACTATCTAGTAATATCATTACTCAACTGTTTCTCATTGCATAGTGATAAATTTGCATTTTTTTTCTGAAGCACAAGTATTGCTCACACTATGGACTAGGTTATTTCACTTAGTAGTAACTGTAAATGATGCTGTAATGTGTATATATATATATATATATATATTTAAAATTGTGTTTTTTATTATTGTTGTAATACTATTGTTTCATTTTTCCCCCATTGCCCTCCTCTGCCCCACCCGCCCTGTCCCCTCTCCCACAGCCAATCCCCATCTCATTTTCCATGTCCATGGGTCTTTCACTTTGGCAAATCAGAGACATGGAAAGAAAAAAGAAAAAAATGGAGCAGAATAACAGCAATATAGATTTTCGAATTCATTTTTATTGTTGCTGCTTTATTTTCTTTAGGTAGACTCCCACAAATAAAATTATTGTCACCAAGGATAGTAAAACTTTAAAAATCTTGTTAATAAATGCCTATTCTTTCCCAAAGACTGTGCTATGTATTTTCCCACTAGTTAATGTGAAACAGCTGATTTGATGACATCTTCAGTCCAGCTGCCAGTGATTTCCCAGCCATGTGTTATTCTTCTATAACACGTCTTGGAACGTGAATTCCAAGACTTACCCTGATGTTCTAGGTAATGTCATTTTCTACACAACACTAAATGGCACCAAGGAAAGCATCCTTTTTCAAATCATAGTTGACTATAAAGGGACCTCTTTTAATTAAAAAGTTGTTGCTAGTAAAAACAATAAAGAAATCCTACTCCTAGTTTTACAGCTAGATTTTTGACATCCTTATTGATTAGATGCCCCTTTGTGGATTTTCTTTTTCACTCAATATGTTACTTTAGGTCATCAGAGGATGGCCTCAGTGATAATACATGGTAAATACAAACTAGAGAGAGTACTTACCTAAGGCTAGCATGATTTTACTTTACCCTCTCCTCCGGATGCTTTAATCTCTCTTAATGTCCACTTTAGGCTGGCCCATATTAACTGGGGTCCCAAATTGATCTATATCTTAAAATAGTTATAAAAGGTTGTCAAAAATAACTTGAGAATTTCCACTTGTGTTCAAGATAACATCATGATGTTTTTATTTAGTTAAGAGATGCATATTTAATTCCTCAGTTAAGAGCCAAACACTAGGCACAAAGGACACACAATTAGTAAAGAATCTTCCTGCCCTTAAGCAGTTTATATTCTAAGGCGGCTTGAGACAGACAAATAATTAATAAGAGAAGTGATCATTTCATGTATAATGAGTACTTGGTACATAAGAAAGCAATGTGGAAAGTCACCTAAAGGCACTTGGGAGGTTTCAGAGGCATTTGAAAAAAGAGTGGATGTTTGAAAGGAACATGTAGGAAGAGAAAAATGGGTGCGATGTGTAAAGGAAGGTGTGATGAGCTATAAGCTTCCATAACAATGTCAGAAAAGTTAGCCCTGGCTGTTGGCACAACGGATAAGGCTCTGGCCTGCAACCCCAAAAGTCTCTGGTTCGACTTCCAGCCAGGACACATAACCAGGTTGCAAGCCAGATCTCCAGCCAGGTCCGTGGCTGGAGGCCGGTGAAAGGCAACCATACATTGATGTGTCTCTCTCTTTCTGCCTCTCTCCCTTCCTCTCTCTCTCTGGAAATAATAAATAAAATCTTTAAAAAATAAATCAGGTACAGATAGATTGAATGAAGAAAGAATACAAGGTAATATGGCAGTTAGCTACTGGAAATAGTTGCTTGAGCAAGGCAGACATGGAAGAGCCTATGTTGAAAAGAAGTCATCCATGAAAAGACATACTGCTAGTTGATTCTAAGTAAGACAAATAAGCCTAAAGGCCTTATGAGCCTTATGAGCATCACATATTGGAGGGACAGAAACCAGACTAATATGCACTGAATGAAAAGAAGAGAGACAACATGGGGGGGACATGCCAAAGGGGCCATGTGGGAAGAAGTCAGTGGTTCTATTTTGTATTCTAGGTCCAATGGCAATTTATTTAAGATCCTTAAGTACGAATATGTATATATATTAAGTGTGAATATATACTTAATATTAAGTATATATATTAAGTACAAATATGTACTATGTATAATATATATATTTAATACACACTATATACTATATGTATTCATATATACTTTAAGAAAAGTGCAAGATTACCCTGCTGCTCTGTGAAGTTGATTTTCGTTTTTTTTAGAGAAAGGAAGAGCAAGAGAGAGAGAGAACGAGAGAGAGAGAGAGAGAGAGAGAGAGAGAGAGAGAGAGAGAGAACAATCAGTTCTATTGTTCCATCCATTCATGCATTCACTTGGTTGCCTCTTGTTTTTTCCCTAACCAGTGATCAGACTCACTACAGCCAGAGCCCTGCTCTGTAGCCTTTGAGAGAGAGGGCAAAAAAGCATGGCAATGAGTGCAAAGAAGGATAGTTGAGTTTGCAGATAGTAAACCTGCCACGCTGGAAAAAAGTTGTAGTTTTTTACAGTGGCAGTATTTTTGAATATATGACAATTCGTGCAGGTGACTTGAGTTTTATAAGCTATTAGCCTGGATTTCCTTAACTTTTTAATGGGTTAATAAGAGTAACTTTCTTACTTCTCGCCTTGTTGCTTGGATTAAATAGGGATGTCTATGTGAAAGCCTCGAATAGCAGTAAAGCATTTGTGTCATGTTGTCATGGTCGGCTCTGTTAAATCGTCATTTGGCAAGAACCTCTGCTTCCTCAGAATTGATTCTGACATTGAAAAGGTTAAAAAAATATATAAAATACAACAGTTGGCTTTGTGGAGTTCACTAAAATCACATATATTTCTGTGAAATATGACTTATGGTATTTGTTTTTGATGTTTAGTGACTTATCCAAATTCCCTCTGCTGTTTTAGCAGACCTGGCACTAGTTGATTTATCATATGCAAATATATGTCTTTATTATAATACTCACAGATCAAATATTAACATTCCAGCCAGAAGAGTATAATACTAATGGTTTAAGGGACCTGATTGATTTAATCAAGTCAAGACATGTGGCAAGTTGTTTATCAATCTCCCTACCTATCTACCTACCTATTTTATTTTATTTTATTATTTGGGTTGATGTTATCCTAATTAGATCTAAAAAGACCAGAGTGGCTGAATCACAATTCATAGACACATTTTGGGAAATAGTCAAGGTTTTTGATGTTCTTATCATAATTGTCATTATAGTCACTTTAACAAATTTTGCTTTTAAATTAAAGAAGTATTCTAAGCTACATAGTGACTAATGACAAGTTTGACTTTTTATGTATTCTAACTCCATTCTCCTTTCTGCTTACTTAATTCATGGATATGACTTTAACAATTTTTGCTTTTAAATTAAAAAAGTATTCTAAGCTACATAGTGACTAATGACAAGTTTGACTTTTTATGTATTCTAACTCCATTCTCCTTTCTCCTTACTCAATTCATGGATAAGAAGGGCAATTTAACTTCTAAAAGACATTGTGATTTCTTTTACCTAGCATTTTCCATTTGTTTGGCTAATTATGAGCAAATTTGAATATTTCACCTTGGAGGTAAGTTTGTATTTTGACCTGTAAGTTTCCAACCAATTCTCAACTTCTATTGCTCCATTCCATTTATAATCAGAAGTTTTTCCTTTACTGAAACTCTCTAGACCCAAATACTTCAGAATTTAAAAAAATGTGCAAAAAATGAACAATAACTCTCTAGCAAGATTATATATTGCATGGAGTAAGTCTGTTGTTCTTAAATGAACCCAATTTGAAACTAATATTAAAACAAATTGGAGACCATCTATGTGCCAGTCACTATTCTCAGCACTTGGTACATATCAATGGGAAAAATGCCCAACAGCCATGGAGCTGAGTTTCTAGTTATAGGAAACAAAGAGCATAATATTGATAGAAGGAAACAAACTCTATGGCAAGTATATAGCAAGGTAAGAACTTGTACATTTATTTCAGTTGTTCTTTTTTTCTCTGCTGATCCTCTTGCACTGAATTGGCAGCCTCAACATCACACTCTGCATGTACAATTCCAATTTGGTGTTCAGCCCAGACTGGCAGGAATTTCTCAGTGCCATTCCTTAATTCCTGTGGGAAAGCTTCAGATTGTTCCAACTTGAGTCAGGGTTTCCAGTCAACTGTGGACCAGAACCAAAACATGTCCCATTAATCTCCATTTAGAGGTTCATCCCTGTGTATGGAGAAGTACTTACAGAAGAGAGTTATGGCCTAGACAAACACAGTGCATCGTGTTTTTATCTTGCAGTCCACAATCAAAAAATGGCATCCAGAGACAATTCATTATTATAAGTTAGAGGCAGGCTGGCCTGCTTGATTAAAGAGTGACACCCTCACATTTCTTCTTGCCGGGAAGAATGTCTTCTTCAGAAGCGTTCCTTTACATTTCTCACATCTCATCAGTCAGGCTAAGTCACTAGGTTTGAAAAATCAGCATCTAGCATTTTGATGCATCTGTTTGGAGACCAGGCTATTGACAATGAGGAGAAAGTGGTAGAAGATTTAGGCAATGCATGCTATCAACTGGTATTAGATTACCAGGTATTTTGATACCCCTCTAATATATTTATTTATCTTAGATGCATTTTATTTGTCCTTTCATGACTAACCCTTATAAGTATTAAAAGGAAATGGAATTTCTATGACATTTTATTAGGTAAACTAGCCTAGATTAAAAATTTCCAAGGAACATCAGGAAGTCTGTTAGTTAAATATTGTAACTATCCTGAAGTCAATGTAACACATATATCTTACTGAGTATGTAATTTGTGAAAAAGCCTAAAAAAGTCACAGAACAGACTGGGAAAAAAATATTTCTAAAACGCATAACAAATAAAAGACTAGTATTCAAAATAGTTAATGAATTCTCTAAAGTCACCAATATGAAAATGAACAATACAATTTAAAAATGGGCCAATGATCTGAAGAAACATTTTACCTAAAAAGATAGATTGCATAAAAGCATATGAAGAGATGCTCAACATAATATGATGTTAGGAAAATTATAAATTAAAATAATGAAATATCACTATACACGTATGAAAATGACAAATATGTAAAACACGCCAAATGCTGGCAACAATGTGGGACAACAGGAACCATCATTATCTGCTGGTGGGACTGTAAAATGGTGCAAACACTTTGGAAGACAGTTTGACAGTTTTTAATAAAGCTGAACCTACTCTTACTATTATAATCCAGCACTTGTGCTCCTTGGTATGTACTCAAAAGATTTGAAATCAGAGCCACATAAAACCTGCACAATGTTTATAGCGGCTTTATTCATAATTGCCAAAACCTTATAAAAACCAAGATTTTCTTCAGCAGGAGAAGGAATAAAGAATCTGTGGTACATTTATTCATGGACTATTATTCAGTGATAAAAAGAAATACATTATCAAGCCACAAAAAGACACAAAGGAACTTTAAATGCACACTTCTAAGTGAAAGAAGCCAACCTGAAAAAACTACATGCTGCATGATTCCAACTATATGACATTTTGGAAAGGAAATACTATGAACAGGAAAAAGATGAGTGGTTGCCCGGGTAGCCAAGGGAGGAAAAGAAGAATGAACAGATGCACAGAAAGTTTTTAGGGCACTGAATTATTTTGCATGATATTATAATGTGGATGCATGTTATTATACATTTATCAAAGTCCATTGAGTGTACAACACAAAGAATAAATCTTAATGTAAATTATTGACTTTCATTAACAATAATGCACCAGTATTGGCAAACCAACTGTAACAAATGTACCACACTAAAGCAAAATGTTAATAATGAGGGAATTGAGGAAGGGTGGTAAGGGGAAAATGAAAACTAATAATTTCATTTTGATATGGAGTATGTAAGTACATGCTTGTTATTTCAGGTCAAAAAAAACAGCAATGAATATATCTAATATCCAATAAGAAGTTGATATACATAGGTATAGAGGAAGGAAAGCATAAAATCTATGTCAGAAATCTAAGAAACATCAGAATTGAGAAACAGATGGAGAAGCCAGCAAAAGAGAAGGTGAAGGAGTAATTCAATAAATTAGAGAAGAGACAAAGCAAGTTGGTTTTATGTGAGCCAATGATGATTATGCTTTGTTAAGTGTTGCAGAAAGATAAAGTAGTTAGTAAATGTAAAATCTAGGCTACTATTTTTAGTAAAATGGTAGAATGTGAGCCAATTTTTAAAAGTGCATTGAATAAAGAGAAGGATTCGAGAAATAAAATGGCAAGTTCAGAATAATAATTGAAAAGTATGATCAAGAGGAAAGACCAGCCATCACGATATCATGACTCATTCTGAAAATGCCAAGGTAGCTTTTTTACTTCAAAGGTCCAAAAATAGCGCATTCAGGTCTTTGATGAAGTTTTGTTGTTGCTGACAAAGCATAAAGCTAGTTGATGGCATTCCAGTGAGTTTTGAAATGTATCCATAAAATGTGATAAGCTTATGTAATACTCAATGTAGAAAGGAGATTCCTACAGAATATATTTAGCAACAAATTATTGAATCTTTTAAATAATGTTAAATGTTCTACTTGGGATATTAAAACAGAATCCTCTGTAAAATAATGATAAATTTAGAAAACTTCTTGTTGACCTGAAATCTATGCTGTTTTTAAATTTAAGATGAAGTAATTCTGAAAGCTATAGCTTCTATTTTAAAATCATGTATTGGTTACCACAAAGACATTTTTCTCATTAAAAGTTGATTTTTCAAAGATAATCAGGTTGATTATAGTTATTCTGATCAACATTTAGATAATTTGAATGGCAAATCACACTTGGCTTTTGATTAGCATATTTATGTTTCTCTCAAAATTTTTGTTAAATAGTAAGAATAAGCATATCACTACAGGAGCTATTACATAAATGAATAGGATATATTCTCTTAGAAACACTTAGAGCAAGTGAAATTTTGGATTACTTATTTTCTGATGTGCTTTTGGCTATGATAGGTAGTTCTTAGGGCTAGGTCTATGCTCCTAAAACAATTTTATTAGGGTATTTTTTTAAGGCAATAGTTTCTTTTCATTTAAGTAGGTATTTTCTTTGCATTTTTAAGTGAACTTTTAAAATGTTGAAATATACTATGTGTGGTAATAAAACAAACGTAAGATCTCAAACATTCACACCCTTTAGTTGTGACTGCACATAAATGTCATAATATGTCAAAAATACTACCAAAGGAAAGCTGTCCATTCTTACTGGTCTTTGAGGACAGTTAAAGATTAAGCTCCATCACATTTCCAGCAAGAAAACTCTAAAAAAATGTCATGTATTGTTTAATTTTTTTATTTGAAGCAATTAAATTAGTCTCATATGATAATTTTTAAAATTACGAAATATTCCATGATGAAGTGCTTATCAGGTTGCTATGGCCAATTCAATTAAATTAAGAACCTTGGTTGACATGAAAACAAGAGTCAAATTGCTACCAAATAATTATTAATGATTGTAGAATATTATGAACCTTTTCAATTTTTTTTTAAAGATTTTATTTCATTATTTTTAGAAAGAGGGGAAGGGAGAGAGGCAGAGAGGGAGAGAGACATCAATGTATGGTTGAGTTTCACCTGCCTCCAGCCACAGACCTGACTGGAGATCTGGTTTGCAACCTGGTTATGTGCCCTGGCTGGGGAATCGAACCTGCGACCTTTGGATTCGCAGGCTGGCGCCTTGTCCACTGTGCTACCAGCCAGGGCTGAACCTTTTCAATTTTATCTAGGATAAATAACCATGGAATGAAAGAAATTTAATTATGTTAATGTAGCAAAGATTTGTAAGAATGTAATGTATAATAAAAGTAATTATTTAACTGCAATAAAATGATACAATATAATATGCAGTTATTTAAAATTACATGTTGACTCTATAATGATATAAAAAAGATGAATAATATTTAGGTAAGGGGAAAAATCCATTTTTAAATTGTTTCTTCTTTTTGGTGAAAAGTGTTGTCCTTCACATAATTTCTTGAGAACTGATCCCAATTGTACCATGAGAGGATGCCAATTCTACAGCCTTTTTCCCTGGGTTTAGATTTCAGATCAATTCACATAGGGAAGAGGTTTTGTGCCCCTAGAATTAGCATGGTGAAACCTACCTGTTTCAAATAGCTCCTCCAATTGTGGAAGGATTGCAAGTGATTGGTCCCTGGAGGTGATACAATTTGTTGCAAATTAAACTCACAAAACATAGGATTTGGAAGGACCCCTAGAAGTAAATTAAAAATAAAATAATATCAAAAGGCAAACATACATTGATGTTTCTCTCCCTTTTTTCTTTCCTCCCTGCCCTTCATTCTTAAAATAATGAATAAAATCTTTAAAATAAAATAAAATAAAATACTAAAAATTAAAATGTAAACTCCACATTATTTAACAGCTCTTTGATTTCACTTGTGCTCCTTCTTCTCAAAGCCATGTTATTCTTACACTTCCCCTGGCTAATAACTCCTACGATTCGAGGTTCACAAATCCTGTCTCTTATATGACCCTTTTCTCCCTCTATTCTATGTAGACCTCTGGTGGATATCTGTTACATTTGCCACCTGCCATTTGTGAAACTGTGCTCCGGTTATCACTGGTTCCTCTCATCCTCCTTGGGACAGGTAGCCATTCACAGTTGGGTTTATAACCAAATCCAAGGTGATTCAAGGAGGGACAACTGAAGCTTTCAATGTGGTGGTGAGGACGCTTCTTTTCTTGTATATGAGTGGCAAGAAGGAAATCCCCACTTTCTTTGATTCAATCTTTAATAGTTTTGTTTGGGCTATTTATCTGAGGTCATGTTTATCTCTAAACTTTTCATTTATATACGGGACAGTTAATTCACATTTCGGTGCCCTCTTATTGTTTCAGGAAGAGACCTACTTGACATAATTCCTATCTTAACACTCATCATACTGTATTTAAATGATTAATTTATATAATTGTTCTCCCTCAAAACAGTATGAGCTTTTTATGGAATGAGATCATGTAGCAGCTTACTCATATTTTTATTTCCAGCCTCAGGTTTACAGCAAAGCAGTGAGAGAATAATCAATAAATATTTTTCAAGTATAGTAGTCTCACCATATTTGTGGGCAATATAGCTTAAATACGCTGTTTTTTCCTATACATATCTATACATACCTATCTATATCAAAGTTTAATTTATAACTTAGACACAGAGTAACAACAATAACTAATAGTAAAATTAAAGATGATAAAGATATACTGTAAAAAATATCATGTGAATGTTGTCCCTCTCAAAATATATTATAACCATCTGGTACTTGCAGCAGGTGGCTTGATGTCACTTGCTTCAGGGCATCCCTTGCTGAAGTCTTAGACAGGCTCAGTGCTTCCTGGCACAACTGTTGCCATAAACCAACATGCTTTGTCTTCCTGTCTTCCACCCACAGACTTAATGCCTTTTCCATCCTAACTAAGCACTTGTCACACACTGGGCCATCACTTCTGCAATTTTGGGTGCAACAGCAAAACTATCACAACTTTGTTCTTCCTTCTTCACAATTTCACAGATAGAAAATTCATTCCTACCGTGGGCCTTAGCAACCTCAGCATATTATTATTTTTTTCTTTCCTTGTTAAGTCTAGAACTTTCACCTTTTGCCTTAAAGAAAGCACTTTACGATTTCCCTGTGGCATATCCGAATTCCAGCACCGCTGCTCATGTGCTTTGGGGGCAAACTAAGTAAAAGAAGGGTGACTTGAACACAAACACGGTGATACTGGCATAGTCCATCTGATAACCGTGATGGTTGCTATGTGGCCAATGGGTGGGGAGTGCACATACTGTGGAGACATTGGACAAAGGAATGATGCACATCCTGGGCTGCACAGACTGAGATTCATGCGATTTCATCATGTTACTCAGAACGGTGTGCAATTTAAAACTTAATGAATTGTTTATCTTGGGCAGTTCCCATTTAGTGTTACTGGACCACAGTTGACTGTGGGTTACTGAAATGATGGAAAGCAAAACTGTGGATAAGGGGGGTCCGCTGTCAACAGCAAGGAAACCGCTTTTTAACTTTGATAGAGTAGAAACTTAAACACTTGTGAATGGTTTCATGCTTTTACTTACGTTGGAAGTAAATACTTTCTATACTTTCAGCAATCTTGGAATGTACAGAATTCTTGATATTGTGTGTATGAACAGTAATCATAAACTTTTCTTTTCTTTAGGACAGCTGCCTAAAATAGAGAGAACTCTCCATTTATCCAAGAGGATACAATTAAATGGCAAGGACTAGCAGTAGCATTTTGGATAGTTTTTACACTCTGAAAATAGTTAACCAACAGTAATTTAACAGTGAATGCTATATGAAGCTTATTTTGCCCTAACCCACTAAAACTAAATACGCCAATAAAAGTTCACAAATATAAACACAGAAGGCATTTTTGTAGACCTTAATTTAGAAACTTTATGGAGAACATAAACTCTTCAAGCTAAATAACTTCTTGAATTAAAGAAAAATCTCACTCCCCACACATTCTTATGTGAATATTATTACTATATAGTAATAAATCTGCAGGTCAACTTATAGAAGACACATTGATATCCTTGAAATATTAATCTCAAGGATAGAGGTATTTAAAAAAATCCTTTTTGCCCTGGCTGGTGGCACAGTGGATAAGGCACTGGCCTGCAAACCCAAAAGTCGCTGGTTCAATTCCCTAGCCAGGGCATATAACCTGGTTGCAAGCCAGGTGTCCAGCTAGGCCTCTAGCCAGCTGGAGGCATGTGAAAGGCAACCATACATTGATATGTCTCTCCCTCTCTGCCTCTTTCCTTTCTCTCTCTCTAAAAATAATAAAATCTTTTAAAAAATCCTTTGTGACCTGTGGATTTTTACATTTAATAACCTTAGCATAAGACTATGCATTTCTGTACATGTGTATAGAGTATATTGTTTAAATATTCTTATACATTTTTATTATCCATTTTTGTGTTACCTTGTACCACTTGATAGAAGTTAGGTTTTCATAATAATACTCATTAAAATTTTCATTTTTATTTATTATTATTTTAAAAGATTTTATTCATTATTTTTAGAGAGAAGGGAAGGGATGGAGGAAGAAAGGGAGAGAAACATTAATGTATGGTTGCCTTTTACCTGCCTTCAGCTGGTAACCTGGCTGGAGACCTGGCTTGCAACCTGGTTATGTGCACTGACTGTCATTACATTTTTTTTAAAGTTATTTTCTTTTAATAGTGAAGAATTACATTTCAATGGAAAGTAAAACCAAATTTTAACTGCCTTATTGGCTACTTCTGGCATCATCTACTTACTAACCAATTAATTCAATCAGATTCATGAATGTTGAAAAATGTCTTTTTAAGAATCACAGTGCTAAAATTGAACGGATTGATGTGCTTCTCATATTTACTAAAGCTTTCAAATTCTGTTTATCTAACGAATGTTTTAGATTGAGTTCAATTACAAGAGGGTTTGTGTTTCAAATTAGGTATCTAGTACCTTCTAAATGCAATAAACTGGTCTCTATGTTAGAAAAAGCAACTAGAAGGTAACAAAAGAGAAGGGAACTAGACTGGCTGGGCCTGATTGAGTCTGAATCAGGTTTAAATCTGGAAATTATAGCTTCAGACACCCCAGGGGATAATCTAATCTGCCAAGGGGATTAACATCCCTTCCTCACCGGTTTAGGCAGGAAGGATTGGCTTTCCAACCTCTACAGGGGACAACTGCTCACTTGCCCTGCCCATATTTGGAGAAGAAGAATAAATAGAGGGGAAATTCCCCTGCTGGGTGCACGCCCGGTAGAACCCACGAGGGTGCAGAAGCAGGTAAATGCATACACAGTGGAACCAGACGAGGAAGCAGAGGCGTGCACAGTAGGAGCCGAAATGATGACATGAAGGGGTGGAGTCTAGTTTAGGAAAACCTGGGAAAAGGATCAGGGTGGAGAAGGGACGGGAAAACTCTAGAAGATCCAGAAAAGGGATTGGTTGAGGGAGATCTCAGTACCAGCCAGGGAAGGATCAGAGAAGAGACTAGTTTGAAAGAAAGCATGCTCTCTCCCAAACCCAAGGTAATATAATCAAAGCTTCACAAAGGCCTCTCTTGATAGCAAGAGTAGGTTCGTTTGCTTGTTCTTTCGAATGCGATCTCTCCATGCCAGCTGAACAGCTCCTAACGCTGGCGTAGCTGCAGCAGGAGGGCATGCTTTGCTGGACGACCAGAGCCCAGGGTGATAGCATTATAGTCCTGGATCCTGACCCTCCTGTGGCACTTTTGCTCACCAGGCCTGGGACTTAGTCCGCAGAGAGAAGGAGCTAAGTAAACCATACCTGGCTGTGGGTGAGACACCAAGCACCTGGGGACAGTTCTGTATTTTTGCTCCAATAAAGCTCACCACTACACTTATCCTCCTATGCCTGGGGCCCGGAGGTGCTTTCCTCCTGACTCTGTGGAAGAACCCTATTTCCACTGGCAACATTTGCAAACGAAGAGCAACAAAAAAACCCCTGTTACACTGTTCTAGAAATTCCACCCAGGTTTTTGAAATGTGTTTATTGTTGCTGCCCCAATGCAAGTATTAGTAATTACAGCTACCTTTTATTAAATTAAGAACAGATGATATAAGACTTGCATAGTTTTTAAAATAAAATTCCAAAATGAGGACACAGAATGTTTCTTCTTGGCATGGTTTTGTGAGAATGTCAGCAGGTCTTTAATTTACTCCTGAATTTTTAATAACCTACAGTTTTGTTTTATTATTTTCCTTTTTGAAATGCTGAATTCGCTCTCATAGATACATTTGGCATACGACACCACTCTAGTTGGTTGATTTTTATAGATCAGGTATTATTTCCCTCACCTTACAATGAAGTATTTCAGACACGGCCCAATTGTGCCTTTAGGACAACTCATCCATCATTAAACTATAGCTTCTGGTAACTGCAGACGCTCCGGGAAGTCACTTAATGCACATCTCTCCTTATCTTCCACCAGCTGGCTGTAATGGATAGGCAAACAACATTTGCTTGATTGGCTAACAACATTTTTGCATAAGAAGAGAGGCAGTTGTGGTATTTCTCTCGGTCAACCTGGTGAATTGCCAGTTGGGTTTCTGGCTGGATACTGCTGAGCCTGGGGTTGCTAGTGGACAGGGTCTTTTGAGACATGAAAATGGAGTGACTTCTGCCTTAGTTGAGCAAGCTTCCTGGCTTAACCATTTCTTCTTTCTCCGACTTCAAGATGAGTCCCTAGCTCTTACTAAAATGGAGGTAAATAAATGCCCCACTGGTGAGGAGAAATGATATGGGCAATTGGAACTGGGAACATAAAGAGGAGATGGTCTAAACAGAAGTTTCTATCTATAGAGAGAAAGCTTAGATGCGGTGTAGTGTAATCATTCTATAGACCCTCATCGCCCCTCAAAAATCTTTCCTTTGTGTTTATTATGGGATCCTGGACAAGTTGTGAAGAATAAAGAACATATGCATATAAGGTGCCTGGCACTGTGTCTACTACATGAAATAAGTCAATAAATCAGACCTTCCCTACATATTCTCTACTAGTTAGAAGTAACAACAGAGTAGCCTATTTTGGATAGTAACTGTGAAAGTAACTTATAAAAGATAACTCTGCATATGTATATGTGTGTATGTTAGATCTTCCTGTAACTCAGTCTCAAATGTATTTAGAAATGGACCCATTGTCATTATATACTTAGTATTTATCTTTCTAGAACTGTGACACACTTAAAAATTAGGGTAAAGGGATCTGGAACAAAATGGGCTTAATATAACAAGTATTCCTAGTAGAGTATTTGCACATATCCAGGAATAGATGTTTGTTGATTGACTAAGCTTTAAGTTTAGTGCTGGGAAAGTTAAAAGAATAGAGAAACAAATACAGAGAACAGGTTAAAGCTTGGAATGACCCTCATATTGGTGTTTCATCATGCATATAAACTATTGATTGGCATGAGGTGAAGGAAATGACAGAAAAGAGACTGGGAATCTGAAGCTCCATGTCTAGCTTTGAAATCTAGTTCTGTAAAGCATGACCAGAAGCAAAATCAAGTGCTAGCCACTTACTTTCCTGAGACCACTGTTTTGTTCTGCCCATCCTAAACACCCAACTCTAACTTCTCTCTCTCTCTCTCTTTTTTTATTTTTTAGCTTTTCCAGTCAGCTCTACTCTGACCTTCAATAAAACTGGGAAGCACAGTCAGCAAATTATTCCCCTCTGTATTCAGACGCCTTGATATGCAAGGTTGCTAATTACCCCTCCCATATCTTACCTCCCACTTAATACTCTTCCTGTATTTTTCCAGCTAGCTGTGTTTTGCTCTACAAAGCTTTCAATTAGTTCCCATTGAGGTGTTAACTGATAACCAAGGTGTTAACTGAAGTGTGAATTCTCTCAGGATTATTTAAGTTTTAAATGCTCTTTGAAGACCCAAAATTCTGTTTCAGAGAGAAGTTTCTGTGATCAGTAACATCACACTATCACACTTAGACTTTTACTCACGCTAATAACAAACCCAGAAGTCTAGCCTTGACAATGGCAGTGACTTAGGAGAATAGTAGAGGTTTAAGGAGCCCCTGCTAGCAGTAGTGGGAGCTGAGGTGCCCCATACCAAACCAGCAGCAATACATTGGTGACAGGCTCGTTCTACCTACTGACTCAGCATTTCAAACTTGCCATTTGTTGGTAAATCTGCTCTACTGTCAGATCTGGAGTTTGGTACCCTATGTAGAAGCTTTTCTCCCAGACAGCTGTAGCTGACACAATCTGTTCTTCAATGTCTTTTTATGTGGCAGTAGTCCATGTGAAGATGCATTTTGGAAACCTTCCAATGAAAGCTAGATGTGAAGAATTGTCTATGAACATGTCAGGGTCATCAGTGAGATACATGCATTTTGGAGTAAACTGAGGTATAATATATGTGTGTGTGTGTGTGTGTGTGTGTGAATCTATATATTCCCATGAATCTAAAGGCGGTCATGTTAGTCCTAGATGGTAATTACAACGCTGAAATACAGGATGGATGGTGACGGTGGTGTTGTTGTATCATCCCTCCTGAAATACTTTGTGACAAATACATTTTTTAAAAGGCAGCTTACAAAGGTTAGAAGGCCATTTTTAATTTAACCATTTCTGACTTGCTATGCATCAGTTACAGGTGAAGCACAATTTTGGTGCTTTATCCATTAGATTTAAATTTTGAAAAAATGAGGTGTTTATATGTTAAAATATTCTCATTGAATTGAGAGGGAAGTACTTTTTCAAATATTGAGGTAGAGAGGTGGGGCTAGGGATGTATAGGATTAAGGACTGGAAAGCAGGAAGAGGTGACAGTGCAAGGGGGACCTCCTAATGATTACCTATGATTTAGAAATGAGAATCAGAATGTGCTGAAGTACATGGCATGTCCATCTGTGACTAGGCCAAAATCAATATCTTTGCAGAATAGTGTACTTCAGTATGCTTAATGTTATCTGACACATGCTTACGTCAGTCAGGACTTTTATGACTCGTAATTGAAAATTCTGTTATTTTTCCTGTATGATTCATCACAATGGAAAGGAGGGAAACTGAGGGAAATATCTAAGTAAAAAAATTGCAATTTTTTTGGCTTTAATTTATTTTACATATTCTACACTTAAAATTAGGAACCAACATTAATTAATCATTGCGTTTGATTCCTCTTTTAATATAGTTTGAACACATTACACAAGTGTTATGAGATTGAAATAGAAAATAGGCCCTGGCTGGTGTGGCTCAGTAGATTGGCACTGGCCTATGAATCCAAAGGTTGCTGGTTCGATTCCCCATTCAGGGCACATATAACCAGGTTGTAAGCCAGGTGTTCAGCCAGGTCCTTAGCTGGAGGCAGTTGAAAGGCAACCAACCATACATTGAGGGGGAGGGGGAAGGAAAAAAGAAATAGAAAGTAGGAGAAAGTACCACTGCTATTCAAATAGCTCTGGAAGTTTGGAAGCTACATGAGATTTTCAAAGGTTGTAGCTTTGGGAGATGTAGTTTTGGCTGAAATAATCTCTAATAATTTAAAAGAGATGCATAATGTTATTGAGGTGCTTAATCTCCCATAAATCTCTTGATTTACATATTCTAACCACTTCACCTAAATCCTCCAAAGTGTGGGAGAGATTGTCTTCATCATAGTTTCTTTACAGGGGGCTAATCACAGATTTCCTTCCAGTTTATTTAGAGTACTATATGGAAAAGCCACGGGGAGTCCAGGAGTTTGTCATAATTGGAGGTTTGGAAGGCAGAATTAGCATTAGGTCTTCAAAGCTTTCTTCCATTTTGCAGGAGGAAGACATTGATTGGGCTCTTTATGTTTTTTGATTCAGGTGCTAGAACGTCAAATACAGATGCCCAGGACGATTTATTAAGGGAAACGATCTTACAATATGTGGAAGGTTTAGTTGTACTCAAACACCCTACCTGATAATGATTCTTTCTTTTTATTTATTTTTAAATATTTTATTTATTATTTTTAGAGAAAGGGGAAGGGAGAGAGGCAGAGAGGGAGAGAGACATCAATGCATGGTTGCCTTTCACCTGCCTCCAGGTAGGGACCTGGCTGGAGACCTGGCTTGCAACCTGGTTATATGTCCTGGCTGGGAATCGAACCAGCGACCTTTGGGTTCACAGGCTGGCGCCTTTTCTATTGTGCCACCAGCCAGTGCTTCTTTCTTTCTTTTCTTTTCTTTTTTCTTTTAAATGGAAAAGAATTCTACCCTTTAATATGAAAGTTTGCACTCTGTTATAATCCAATATACTTTTAGGGTTTTGAAATTCACCACATCTCCCAAGATCCTACAGGTAGCATTGCTTAGGTCGCACATCAGCCCAAGAGGTTTACAGGGCCGAGTCCAGTGGCTTCTTTGACTGCTGATGCTTCAAGTTTTCTTTAGATCTCATTTCCCTCGCCTGACTTCGAAAATGCAGAACCGAGACAACTAAGAGAGGTACAGTGCCCTGTGCGTTAGCTAAGCCCGGGAGCAGAGAGAAGGATAAGGCCGTCTGGAACAGGAGAACGTCTGCTACAGCGGAGAGGTTAGAAAGCTGGTAAGAATCCTTCGGCGACGAGCAAGCGCATCTCCTGCCTCGAGCCCAGCGCATCCGGAGTTAACTGCAGCTCGGATTCTGAGAGAGGAAGGTGGGATAGAAGGAGGTGGAAGAAGGGAAAAAAAAAAAAAAAAAAAGATCTGGGGGAGGGAGGGGGGAGCCAACCGGAGTAAGCCGGAGAGCGCGCGCGGGGGGAGGCGGAGATGCGGCGAGAGCGCCGGGCGCGGGGAGCTGACTGGACCGCTCCAGACGGCGGCGCGTGCGGCCGCTCCTGAAAGCCGCGAGTTGGCCGGGCCGGCTGCGTTGCCTGCGCGAGCTGCGAGCACAGTGCGGGCTCACAGCAAGGTGATGTGCCAGGAAGCATTCTTTCCCCCGACTCGGGCTGCCGCGGCGGGGGCTTCCTTCCCTTTACCCACCTCTTCTTCCCTGGGTCTGCAGGTCGGCGCGTGTGAGTGCCCGGGGTTGGGGGTAAAGCCTGAAGGGTGGGGGCACCCTGTCCCTGCTCGTCTCCTCCTCCTTCTAACCCCGTCGTGGCTGTGCGTGTTTTCCAGGGTCTCTCCGGGCTCCGGACCCGTTGTTTGACACTGTTCCGCTCTCCCCTTCCCCCCGTTGTGTCTCCTTTCCCAGATGCTGAAGCTGCCGGCCGTATTGTGTGTGTATGCAGCCGCCTGGTGCAGTCAGGCGCTCGCGGCTGCCGCGGCGGTGGCAGCGGCCGGGGGGCGATCGGACAGCGGTAATTTTCTGGATGATAAACAATGGCTTACCACGATCTCTCAGTACGACAAGGAAGTCGGACAGTGGAACAAATTCCGAGACGTAAGTGCCGCGCACCCCGATCCGCGGGCACGCGGGAGCGCTGCTCCCAGGCGGGGCCGCGGCGGCCGGGGGCGGGTGGGCAGCGGGGTCGGTTTTCCCACCAGAGGGGTTTAAGGAGCCGCGGCGGCGCCGGGCGGTCGGGGAAGTTGGCAGTTCCGGTGCCCCCTCCCGGCCGCCGCGAGAGGGCTCGCGGGCTCGCGGCACCCGAGTTCAGGTCCCTTCGGGTTCCCACTGTGCCGCCTCCTTTCCCCTCCGGCCCCCAAAGGTTTGCAAAGTGCTGGCTCACCCTTCTCAACTTTTGAATGGTGTTCCTGGCACTAGTAAACATAGTAGATGTGCTTTGGCGATGCCTGGCTACGAAAGTAACTAGGATCGATCCCTTTCTAATGGTCCATTAAGGAATTGGAGGGAGGAGGTAGGAAGATGTAAGATTTATAAATGTCCCCTCTGCAAGGGTGGCGGATTGTTGGGTGGCCCCGGTCGGCTGAAGTTGAAAAGCTTCTGATGAGATAAAATTGCTGATCAGATGTGCGCTTCAGCATCAACTTTAAAACAGAGCAGAACGTATTTTTACAGTGCGTTTCAATTCTGTTTTGTTCCAAAATGAATCCGTACCGTGAAATCTGCGGCGGAAGGCAAGTCTGCATCCGCAGGTGGTAGCATTGAAAGGGTTAATCTGTAGACTGCCCTGGGGAGTTTTCAAAAGGATTATTAAAAAGTAGCCAGGATTTTGGAGTTGGCGCTTGTTTGCTTTGGATCCACGGGCCATGATATGCAGGGCACCTCCCCCCTCCCCACCTGATCTGCATGAAACAGCCTAACGGCTCGTCCCTTATTCAGAGCGCGGTTCACCTGCAAGCGTTCAAATCGGAGGTCCTGGGAGGAGGTTGATGACCGTCCCTACAGGCCGCCCTTTAGACCCAGATGGCCTGAAAGGGAGCAAGAATGAGTCACAGGCACATTGTCAATCCTTACTGTGACATTTGAGGGAATTTCTCGTGGGAGCCCATCTGCAGTGCACTACGTGCAGATGTGTTAACTTCTTACATCGGCTCACACTCTCACGATTTGGGAAAATAAATGGAAGCCTTGATTAGTTTTCATCCTGGCTCCTCTACCCCTTCCTTCTGCCAACACCCCTCACGTGAAATAACTGACAAGCCAAATCTAACATGTAGCTGATTCCCACACAGGGATTCCTCAAGAAATGCTAAGTTTTACTTGAAAATTAGATGTAGGTCATTGATAGGAGGTGTTAGGTACAAGGATGTAAAAACAAAAATGATGATAATACATATAATGGTGGGTTTTCCTTCCAAGCTTTTTGAATAAGGCTTATTTTATTGCTAAATGAGTGCTCTTATGAAACCAAACCACACACGTTTGTTGTATTTCAGTTTATGCTAACATTGAATACAAATAAATAAATAAAAAGGTAAGCAAGCAAATGAGATTACTTCTAAACCTGGAGAAGAATTCCTCTTTATCCTGCCCTCACATGGAAAAAATATTGAACATTATGTCAGTATTTGAACAGTGCTTCGCATCATGGCATTCCATTTCTTAATGGCTGTAATTAAAATGTTTTAAAAATGAATTTTAGATTTTCATGTCAATTATATTTTAAATCTGGAATATCTTCGTACTATTTAAATTACTTTGTTGAACTATTAAGACCAACCTGTCTGTACCTGGGAATTTTGTGAATGTGTTTGATTTAAACTACTGAGGCAAGCTGAGTTACTTGAAAGGGTGAAATATTATAGGGTTCACTGAGCCATATTACATAAATACGGAATGGACTATTTGTTGCTATAGTGTTTTCAGTTATTCTTATGTGATCTGTGCAGAAAATCCACCAAAATAATATATTACATTTAAGTGAAAGGTTTACTGAAATATGTTTGGCAAATATCTGTTTTGATGTGCATGAAATGCATGGAAATAGAATAAGTGGCTTATTTTATTAACATAATTCCGTTTTTGTAAGGATGACTTCTGCAGGGCATGGAGCATGGAGCAGATAAGTGTGATCTTTCTTCACCATTTAACTACCTGTTGCTTATTATTAACATGAAACAATGTATGCTGACAGTGTGACTTCTAAAATCAGAGTGCATAATATGCAATCCTTATTTAGACCATCTACCCCAATGCTAATTTACATGATTTTCCCCTCATTGGGAATCATTAGCTTAATGTTTTTGTGTCTTTCAGGATGCTGTTCACTTTTTAGTTCTTTTAGCTTGAAGTTCATGGTTATGAGGCATTGCTAGAATAAATATGTACTGCATGAATGTACCTTTAAATGTCCTGCAACATCATTGATATCTTAAGTAATGGATTTGAATATTCAGTTTACAGACAGGCACAGAAACAAGGAACTCTGAACCTCTTTTAGAAACAATTTAACTGGCATACTTCTATTTAGTGCTTCCCCCCCACCCATAAAGTATAATTAATTTAATTAATAAAAATATTTTGGATACTCCAGCATAACTAATCCTTACCTCCATGTGGCTGTTTTATACAGCTGACACTATTGCACAAGCAACTTCTTGATGAAAGTTTGATATATATCATCTTTTGAATTATATTTGAAAACTTTTGAGTAGTATTTGATAGTACAATTCATCAACATATTTAATTTAATGAATTAAGTAAATGGTCTATTACAGTTGATATAAATATATAAATATATCCTATATAATAGAGCTTCAGGGAGAAGCTGGATAGGAAGTGTTACAGGAGAGTAGAAGAAGCACTGTCAACAGCACTGTCATTGATGGCTCATTTTCTCAATTTTCTTAAAATGAAACAAAGAGAAGTAATAAAACCAAAGTCCAGCTTACAATGAATGTGCATTAATATAGAAGAAACATCCAAATCACTTTGACCACTTTATGCTAGCAATACTCTTCGAATAGCTTTGCTCCCCATTAAAGTGTATAACATGTGATTATATAGGCAGAGAACTTTTATGTTTTGAAATAATTAATATATTTGGTTATTTATATAACAATGTAAAGATTTTAATTCTTAGGTTAGTAAAAACAAATCTTAACGATACAGAGAAGTCAAGACATTTAAAAATAGGTATAGTAACTAGAACCAATATGTTATATTCAGGGTATAATTATGTGAGTTTAAAGTAAAGCAAAGAAACAAAATGCCTGGGACTCATTTTGAACATTGTTTTAAGAAACGGTTACCATTTGAATTGCAAAACCCACCATCAACTTCAGTTGACATTTATCCCTTAAGGGATTTTTAATATTCTCTGGATGTCTTGAAAGCAATAGTCAAGCCTTACAAGTTACCTTTAAATATTCAACCTTACTGTAAGTTAAAGGACATGAAAATTTTGAAAATGTAAAATATAGTGTCTCAGAGGCACTCAGATTATAAATTGACTTTTAAAAATGGCCCTGTTTGGATATATTGAATAGTAAGTAAACTTTTCTTAACTTGTTTTTTGTTTCTCCTTTTTATGTCAGTTGAGATTCTAGAGTGCACAGATTATTTAAGAGATAATGGCTGATGGGAAGGGATATTTCCTAGCACTTAGTGGCTACAGAAGAATAAAGCCCCCTGAGAATCTATCAACTTTTACTGCTCTTAGAAAGTAAATAAAACAATTGGTTTCTATGTCTACTCCTAGGAAACTATTGCTTTAAAAGGCATTAAATTTCAAATAGAATCTTTTAGTACTTCCCTTAGATTTATGGTGCACCCTGGTCGTGTGACCCGAGTAGCTGACTTACTGTAACACTAAGGGCTCCTTCTTTGTGCTACCCTTTGTAAAATTTTTCTTTTTTAAATTCCAAATTGAGTTCAATGCTTCAGAATCAGCAGGCTTCCAATACTGACTTTTTAAAAAAACATCAGTGTGTAAGTTGCCTCTAGTGTGCCCCCCACTGGGGACCTGGCCCGCAACCCAGGCATGTGCCCTGACTGGGAATCGAACTGGTGGTCTTTTGGTTCACAGGTCTGCACCCAACCCACTGAGCCAATCTATACAGAGCTGTACTACCATTTTTTAAATTAAAAAAATGTAATTGAGATATTATTGAAAATAGAATTGTATATATTTAAGGGGTACATTGTGATCAGTTCACTGTATACCACTGTGTGTATGTGTGTGTGTATGTGTATATAAGTAAATGATTACTTTTGTGGCCCATTAATAGTGGGCAAGAATGCTTTACTACTTGACTTTAGCATTATATATCAAAAAATAAAATGAAAGATTTAATTTAATTTAAAAATTTAAGAAGCTCACCAACTATTCTCTGTTCAGGAAGTTTTTCAATGGATAACCAATTCTGATAAAAACACCACATTTTTTTTTAGTGTTTCTCACTTTGAAACAATAGGCTAACTGTAGTAATCATAACATGTACTTTATCATAGTTGGGAACGTGGACACTTCATGGGAACTCTTCACAGTTAATTTGTTGCATTCTCATGAGTGCTTATCTTTTTCTTTTGATCCCTTTGACTGTGGGCCACAGCATGTTTAATAATTCATAAAAGCCTTTGTATATAGTGTGCATATTTGCAGATCAGAGCTGGTAAAGACTATAGCATGCAAAGGTTTTGATGTTGGATATTTATGTTATTTAAATCATTTGGGGATGTAATCAAGAGAGAAGCAGATAAGTGATTTCTTGAGAGAAGCATTAGGCAATCTTTGAAGATTTGGGAGCCAATGAATTACTATAGCAACAAAGACTCTAGTCTCATGCAGCATCCTGACCTCTGTCCTTGTTATTGGGTCCTAGTTAAGCAATGGTTTCTGTACAACCTCCACATCCCTATTTCTTAAGTCCCTTTTGCCCAACTCCAGTACCATACTTACCAGTCGGGTTTTAAGACTGATTTTGTCAAGTCAGATGTCACATGAGAAAGGTGGGTTGGAGAATGCCCACTTATCTGCTGGTTTCTGGAGAGGGGCTCTCAGGAGGAGCTGGTATTACATCATCAGACCCCAATAGGAAGTCTGAATTAATATAAAATTTGGCATGGGTTCATTCTAATAGAAATTATGGGGAAGTGTTCAATACTTTTAACTCCTCAGCTTTCATAACTTTTATGAAATTATTAGGAATGTATAATTAAATGGATTAAGAAAAAATTTATGGCACTGGCTGGTGGCACAGTGGATAGGGTGCTGGCCTGTGAACCCAAAGGTCACTAGTTCGATTCCCAGCCAGGGCACATAACCAGGTTGTAAGCCAGGCCTCCAGCCAGGTCCGTAGCTGGAGGCAGGTGAAAAAGGCAACCATACATTGAAGTCTATCTCCCTCTGTGCTTCTCTCCCTTTCCCTCTCTCTAAAAAATAATAAATAAAAAATTAAAAAAGAAAAAAATTATTATGTGTATATATGTAATATGTTTATAGTATGCATATATAGGTCTTCATAAATGTACATGTATATATGTACACTTTATATGTGTATATGTGTATCTTCAAATAGGTAACAGATGTAATAATTAGAAAATCAAGGTGATTATATATTGTATTATAGATGTTTATATGTCAATTAGAAAGTACTCTGCCTAAAGTGTTGTTAATACATGTGTTAGTTAGGTTTGTCTTTTCTGATGAAGTTTTAGGTTCTCAAAAGTTCAGAACAACCTCATTTGCTGTTATATTTGTGGTCCACTGTGTGCCTCCCTGGTTCTTATGGGAAGTCGGCTTCCTTGAGATGATATGCTTAAACCTTTTAGCTAGATACACAAAAGGAACATCGTGTGCTGTTATAAAAGCATTTATTTTCCTACTGTTACAATAAGACTGCTTTTAGATCTCATGATTCTGACTCAGAGTGGCATTTTATGTTCTTATCCAACTTTAGTTTTCAGGATGTGGGCCAGAATTATTTTATTTATATATTTTAAAGACTAATACGTGAGTTGCCTGTACATACTGTACCACTCTTATAAGCACCTAGAACATTTATATGTATTTTTCCATTTATGAACATCCTTTCATTTTTTCTGTCCCTCCTGGTTTACAGATTTGGCTACCCCAGTTACAGCTGTAATTTTGGTCTCTCTCCTGTACAGCTGTACATTGTAATCTCTCTCCTCTTGAATCCCTAGAGTTCTAGCATTAATACAATGACTGGGCTAGTGTTAGTATTAGAAAAATATTTACTAAAGACTGTTAGAACAGTATTGCTTTTTATTAACCATTTCATTTCCATTTCTGACCACAACCGGCCTAGTTTTTTAATTTGAAAGAAAATTTAATCTTTATAAAATACAAGGTTTCAAGTACTAAACTGCCTTAGTCCATGCATTGCTAATGGACCAAAATAGACCTTCTATGTCACAGTTGGTATGCTCAATTTTAGAGTGAGTGGTTTAAGTAGCTAGTAGGTAATTGTATGCATCTTGGTGCTCTCTCTACCTTTTCCCATTGCTTCTCTTTGAATCTCATGATTTTGTTGATCTAAAGTCTAAGTGTTTCTTTGCTGCCTACTAAATGATATCAGAGTTCACTATCTTCCCTTTCTTTTTTAACTTCTGCACTTCAATTAAAAGTATGTGGCTGAATCCAGGTAGTCCAGACTTCTTTCCTTCCCTTCTGCCTTGCTTACAGTTGCCAGTGTATCAGTTAGATAGGTTAAGTTTCTGCAAAAAGGAGCCTCTGGATTCCAGTGCCTGAATTAGGACAGAGATTTATTTCCCAACCATGTCATCATCAGGAAGTGAGCTGTCCAGACCTGGCCTTTCAGGATTATTCTCCCAGAGTTCTCCATAAATTGGCATTTCTTACCCAGCAGGAGGGATTTAAGAGAAAGACTAGGACATGTAGCTTGTCCTAGAAGTGACCTGAAAGTTGTCACCCATAGCTTCTGAATATTCTGAAGGCCTGAACTTAGTGGCATGGTTATAGTTAGGTACAAGAGTGATCATCTAATGCCATCTCTAATGGGAAAGAGATAATACTGAAAGAAGGTAAATCCTATTCTGGGAGGAGCATATTAGTAACTACTATATTTGTTTCAACATCTAAACATCTCTTGAATATATTTTCTGTGCTCACGGATAGGAATTTTTATCATTCCCTATTCATTGTTTACCTTGTCCTCAATCTCTTTTTCTCCTTAATTTCATATCACCCCTCTGCCCTCTTCAGGGTAGAACTAGAACACCTGGCTCCTAAGGTTGTGGGAGAAGGAGCTTGAGGGCATGTATGTAGTAGTGTGTTCATGTCTAAGGAAATGTTGCAGGTCTGGACCAAAGAAAAGCATCCTCAGAGGGTACTAAGGAGAGTCTGCGTTGGATGACAAGTCCTATTTTCTAATGAAAACGTTTAACATTACCTTTTTTTAGAAATCTTTGGTAATAGGTCCAGAATGCTCTTGTATGAGGTAGGTATTGGTGATAAGTGGGAAGGGATTAGAATTAGTTGTCATTCCCCTTATTTAAAGGACAGAATACCCATTGGGGTTGAGGTTGTCTTTCCCCTGATGTAGAGAAATGGCAAGACCTTTCCTACAAAGCAGTCTGCCCTGGAACTGTTCTAGAAATGATGCCACTGTTGGCATCACACAGCTCTTAGTTTTCAAAGCAAAGAAAACAAAATTTTTCACATTTTTAGTACAGCCAGTCCTTAAATAATGTCTTTTCATTCAGTATCATTTTAGTATAACATGAATTAAAAAAAAAAAAAAAAGAAAAAAGATTAATTCTCAGGCCGGAGTCACACTGCGGTATGGAGTTCACACATTCTTCCCACATGTGCGTGGGCTTTCTCCAGGTAATCTGGTTTCCTCCCACATCCCAGAGATGTGCTCGCTAGGTGACTGATGGGTCTAAATGGTCCCAGGCTGATTGAGTGCGGGATGTGAGAGTGCATTGTGTGAAAAAAGGGTGTCTCTTCAGGTTGGGGGCCTGCGACAGGAAGGTGTGGGCTCAGGCCTGGGTCCTGCCTTGTGTCCTGAGCTGCTGGGAGAGCCTCCAGCCACCAGTGATCCCAACCTGGAATTAGTGGGTAGGAGAATCATAGCTGAGTTTTTATTAGTCTTTCTTAAATCTTGTATAGCTTATATTTATTTCAGTGTTTAATATTAGAAGTCTTGTTTGGGGCCTGTTTTCTTCTTAAAAAACATTTTAGATGAAAAAGTTTTTTCCAGTGATAGTTGACATTCACTATTGTGTTTTAGGTCTACAGCGTAGTGGTTAGACAGTCATGTACTTTACCGAGCGTTTTCCTTGATATTTCCATTTCCCAGCTGGTACCATACATATTTATTACAATATTATTGACTACATTTCCTATATTACAAAGTAGTTTTGTGGGTTTTTTTTTTTTTGAAGTTTGGTGATTTTTTTTATGACCAGAAATATGCCATAGGAACTTAAACTCTGGTAAAATTGGTTTACATGGTTATGTCATTTACCTTAAAGTCAAAGTTTCTAAGAACCTATGGACAAGGTTAAATGAGGGCTTACTTTCAGATTTGCTGGATGCCTGTAGCGGCTTTATGCTTTCACTTTTGTTTCTTGACATTGGAGGTTGCCCACAATTAGGATGGCTGAGCTCCTTGTCTGACCCATTAGCAGAGGGGGTAAATTGCATTCTTTGTCCATTAGGGTTTTTAAAAAATATTTCATGTATTTACTTTTAAAGACAGGGGAAGGGAGGGCGATAGGGAGAAAACCATCAATCAGTTGCCTTTTGCAAGCCCCCAACCAGGGACCTGGCCTGCAACCCAGGCATGTGCCCTGACTGGGAATCGAACCAGCAACCTTTTGGTTTGTGGAACTATGTTCAACTAGCTGAATCACACCAGGCATGGCAAAGTTGTTTGTTGTTTTTGTTTTTGTTGTTAGGTGCTTGACTTCTGCTTTGTGAAATGAAAACTTCAGTATTTTTATCCTTTTTAAAATAGATGTATTTATGGCACAATTATTTTATAAGTGATGATTATATCTTTGCTTAATATTGTATTCACACTTAATGTAGACTATCTTATAATTAATAGTAGTAATACTATAGCGTACAAGTATACAAGGTAGAAGGGTAGATAAAAAGTCTTTGTAAAACCATTTGTCATTGCAGTTATGTACAGGGTGAGGCAAAAAGGTATAGCTGTGAGTACATGAAACTTAGTTTATTCTTTTCCCTCCCCTTAGCCTATGGCAACCAGCATTTTACTTTTTGATTCTACTAATTTGACTATTTTAGGTATCTCATATATGATAGTATTTGACTTCTTATGACTGTTTTATTTTCACTAAGCATAATGCCCTCCAGGTTCCTCCATGTTGTAGCAAAGGGCAGGATTTCCTTTTTTTTTTTACAGCTGAATAATATTTTATTGTATGTACATAACACATTTGTTTATCCATTGATGGGTATTTGGATTGCTTCTACCTCTTGGCTATTGTAAAAGAGGTTACTGGGAACATGGGTGTGTAAATATCTCTTCAAGACCTGCTTTCGATTCTTTAGATGTAATATATAAGATTAGAATAGGACTAGTTTTTTAATCATTTTGTTGTCTACTTAATGTTTTGGAAACTTCTCCATTTAAATTTCATTAAAGTTATGTGTGAACTATTTCATTAAACATGGATTTTTTGGTTTGTTTTTAAGAGTTTTGTAGCAAAAGTAAAAGTGGTTAGCTGCCAAACTGAGGAAAATATGAGTAAATTAAAATTCAGTGATTTGCTCTATTTTCTACTTACTGAATTTAAGTTACACTAAACTTATTTGATGCTAAATTTTATATACATATTTACATGAAACAAATGATTAAATGAAATATTCTATGATAAAAATTAAATGTATATGGTCAATTTTGGACTATATCAAGCATTCCAGATAATTCAATGGGTTTCTATTCTTAGTATAAAGAAAAGCCCATTATTTAACAGTAATGAAAGAAGGCGAGAGACCAACAATGAAACAATCTAATCGTGTCTCCAAATCTATAAAACATTAAAGGGCATTATCTTCCTGAATTTGGTAAAATGCTTACTAGATAGAGTTCCTAAAAATATTAATTTGATAGCCTTTTAATCACAGTTCACTTTCACTTTTTTACCACCAGCCTACTGTGTGACTTTCAAATATTTACATAGGATACTCTAGGCAGGATACTCTGAAATATGAGCTTGCTAATTGCCTTGGCACATGGTATTAGCATCTGCCGAAGAACCAGTTTTAGAATATCAGGAGAATATTTATAGGCCTTTCAGGGTGTACAGTATAGTATGAAATACTAGGCAACCCTCTAGCCTTCCAGTGAGACTGTCTAAGGTGCTCTTGGCAACATCCGAGATTCTCCTCAGATGTCCCTGAGGCAATCACATTCATCTAAAATGAACATTTCCCGAGGCGCCACTTTTCTAGAACCTTGTAGCAACCAGCATTAGCCTAGTATTACCTGAGAAATTTTTCTGTGACATGAAATACAGTTTTTTTGAGTTGGGATGCTATGCACTTTATAGTTTTAAAGAGCTGTTGTGCTTGCTGAAACTTAACTGCATGCTGCTAACCCAGGATGTGCTAATTAGGAAGCTGTGAAATTTGAAAGTAACTCTAGTAGTCAAAGTCATGGTTTTATGTCGATCAACACAGTTGTCGCATTAGCCCCGGAATTTCATGTTGATTAAACACGTGAACTTGGCTTGCTAATGTTATTGTCATTTAAAATAATTTTAGAATTGAAAGCTTTCTGTTATTTTTTTATTCCATATATTTTGCTAAGTAAAAAAAAGAAAACATGGGGAATTGCTAGTGGGAAATGACAGGTGTAATTTAGATAGCAAGTTTGTGATAAAGGTGGAGAAGACATCCCACATCATTTTTTGAGAGAATAAGAAATTTTGAAATAATCATATTTGGAATGTGTGCCATGCATTAAGTTCTGAATGTCACTGAGAACAACAATAGTTTATAGGTCAGTGAGTAAGATCCGGAAATCTAATTTCAGACCTGTTTTGTTTGCTCTGAGTAGCTGGTAGCCACCTGGCCTTTATTGCTAAAAGTCCTGTGTTTATTCTCAGAATGAATGCCCTTTATTTATATGTGCAGTGTGATTTGGGAGGGTGCTAGAGAAAGCTTGCCATCAGTTTCCAAAGTGACAAATGTGTCTCTGGTGTTAGTTTCATGCACAGTTACCACCCCTGGTACCATGATCAGAAGTTAAGTAAAACATCAAATGTAGAGCTGAGATAATATTTGTTGGTACCCGGGATAGTTCTTTTGCTGTTCACACACAATCACTTTAGTTACAATTTACTGACTTATAATCCGTCTGCCTATGTGTCCCGGAATGGTTTTCAAGTTTTATTACTTCATAGCCTGTCATCTTAGACTCCAAAAATAAGTTCTTTTTGAACAGTAATCCTTATAAACAGTAGGTTGTCTTAGATGTAATTAAAACATGTTTGTTTTTAATTCTCCTACTTGAATGAGTAATAGTCACTGTTTTTGTTGTTGGATTTGACTGTGATGTTTCTATGTGGTTGAACAAAACCCTTCTTGTGTTTTGTAGGTTTAACTTTTGTTTTTTTTTAACTTGAATGAAACTATCCATTTAAATAACTCCCTCCTAGATGGTGGGATAAAGATTCCATAGTCAAATTTTTACAGAGATACAGCAATATTGGTATTACATATAACTATTTTATTGTGAATGTATCTAATACTGATTTTTTAAATGGATATAACATTTAAATTATTTGACTGAAACACCAGTTCAGAAGAACCTATGTACTTCTATGTTCATAGCAACGCTACTTACAATAGCCAAGTGTTGGAAACAACCTAAGCGCCCATCAGTGGATGATTGGATCTAAAAACTTTGGTACATTTACAGAACAGAATACTATGCAGCAGAAAGAAAGAAGGAATTCCTGCCTTTTGTGACAGCATGGATGGAACTGGAGAGTATTATGCTTAGTGAAGTAAGCCAGGTGGTAAAAGACAAATACCGTATGATCACACCTAATACAGGAAGCTAATGAATAAAACAAATGAATGAAATAGAATGAGAGGCTTGGAAACAAGGAACAGAATGACAGTGACCAGAGGGGATAGGGGAAAGGGGAGGAGGAGAAGGAGAGAAGAAAGAGAAGGGTTTAGTCAAGGAACTAGTATAAATGACCCGTAAGACCCTGGCCAGCCTGGCTCAGTGGATTGAGTACCTGCCTGCGAACCCAAATGCTGATGGTTCGATTCCCCAGCCAGGGCACCTACTTAGGTTGCAAGTCAGGTCTCCAGCCAGTCCCCAGCTAATGGCAGGTGAAAAGCAACCATACATTGATGTTTTGCTCCTTCTCTTTCCCCCTCCCATCCCCTCTCCAAAAATAATGAATAAAACCTTTAAAAATAAATGACCCATGGACATGGACAACAGGGTGGGGATTAACTGTGGGAGAGAGGCGATGGAGTGTGTGGAGCAGGGGAGAGCAATGAGGGGAAAATGGGACAACTGTAATAGAACAATAATTTAATAAAACATAACAAAATAAACAATATAAATTATATATTTATTATCAAGTTTCCTTCTTAAATAAATATTGTATAGCTCACATAGAAACCAAATTATACTGTGTAAAAATATGATAGCCCTGGATGGTATGGCTCAGTAGGATGAGTGTTGTCCTGAAAATGGAGAGGTCACTGGTGTGATTCCTCATCAGGGCATTTGCCTGGGTTGCGGGCCAGGTCCCTGGTTGGGGGTGTGCAAGAGCAGGTTGCAAGAGGCAACCCATGTTTCTCTTGCATGTCAATGTTTTTCTTCCTCTGTATCTCTCTCCCTTCTCTCTAAAATTAAATGGATAATAGTTTTAAAATATATAATAGAATTATGGCCCTGGCTGGTGGCACAGTGGATAGGCTCTGGCCTGTGAATCCAAAGGTTACTGGTTTGATTCCCAGCCAGGGCACATGACCAGGTTGCAAGCCAGATCTCCAGCCAGGTCCGTAGCTGGAGGCAGGTGAAAGGCAACCATACATTGATGTCTCTCTCCCTCTCTGCCTCTCTCCCTTACCTTCTCTCTAAAAATAATAAATAAAATCTTTTACAAAATTAAAAAATAAATTAATAAAAGAATTATGTGTTTTTTTTCAACATTTGGTAACATTTTAATATGATTTAAACAATTTTTAAAAATTTATTATTTCTAGAGAGGGGGAAAGGAGAGAGGCAGAGAGGGAGAGAGAAACATCAATGTGTGGTTGCCTTTCACCTGCCTCCAGCTACAGACCTGGCTGGAGATCTGGCTGGAGACCTGGTTATGTGCCCTGGCTGGGAAGTGAACCACAAACCTTTGGGTTCTCAGGCTGGCACCTATCCACTGAGCCACCAGCCAGGGCCTTAATATGATTTTTAACTAAAGTGATTTTGTAGACCAACTAGTTAAAGAGATTTGAATTACTTTAAATAAACTTTCATTTTCTTTTCTTAAACCAAAATTTATTAATAAAAGGTAAATAAAATAGCACCATAAATTTTATGTCATGTAGTTTAACAAATAGAATTTTTTAAAACCACTGGAGAAATAAGGCACTTTTTGTATATGTATTTAGTTTGGCATAGGGGCTTATTTCTATGCACTGATCTTAATATTTATTTTAGGATTTCTCTGTAATAATGTTGTTTAATTATGAGTATTTACTTCTGCAGCATAATTAATAAGATGTTTCTATATTTATTAAACCAGTGTTATTCCAAAGCTAATCATCCTCTGTGCCAAAAATTATTAATCACTTTGGAGTGAAGAAACTCAGAATTTGAAGACAGCTCTGACCGTCTTTCCCAGAAATCTTGAGATACATGCAAATTTGCATACAATATACAGGGGATTCATAATTCTCTGCTGGGCTTATTTACAGCATGGTTGTAAATGAGTTGTGCATTATAATCATTCTACACAATTTATGACACTCTTTAACTTAAAGCTTTGCAAAGATTTTTTTACTGTTCTTGAGACTGAAAGAAATATCTTATTGAAGGTATTGTGGACTCCTCCTGCCTTCTTTCTGACTGTACTAGATCAAATCACTTGCAGGTCCTACCAAAGTCTTCTCAGTAGCACTTCTCAGATATACAGCTTTTCACTTGTTCTTGGCTCAGATTGTCATTATCTCTCACTTGGATTAGTCTTGTAGATGACCTCCACATTTTCAGGCTTTTCCTCACTTACAGCATCTAATGCTTTCTTGGCAAACAAGTGTCCGCTCAATTATAGCTTTGATCTGGTTGCTCCTCTGTTTGAAAACGTCCATTTATCTTTTCATTTGTTACAGAGTAGGACTGCATATCACTGTCCATGTAAATTGCTCTCCAAAAATTTGTGAGTACTATTGGTCTCCAGGAGCTAAACTGTGGAACCTGCACAAAATGGATCTGTTTCTGTGTATGTATAGTCATGTTATAGGGAGATTATGTGGTTCCTAAGTCTGTTAGAGTTCATGTATACTGTTTGAATATCATAAAATATACTTTGAGGAAGATTGCTCATCACAAGGAGTCTGAAATGATAGAGAAAAATAATTCACCTAGACACACTTGAACAGTGTTCAGAAGAGAGAGACAGTGGTCTGTTTAAAGGTTAAAGGTTGGTCTAATGTTCTATAATAGGTGGATGAAAAATTTCCGTGTCTGATTTCCTGTTCACCCAGCAAATTTCTGATTTTAATGTAGCTCAGCCTCAGTCCTGCTGACACATGTTTTCTGCTAACAGAACCAGATTTCTGAGGCTTTGGGATAGAAGGCCAGATCTTGGGTGGTGGTAAATTCATCAAGGTAACATCACAGTGTGAGTCCTTTGGTAGGTATCCAGGATCTTGCAGTGACAAAGACATTTCACCAGGAGCTTTGTATTTAAATGACAACTAAAATCCACATATCCTCTCCCCATATCCAAAATCCCTTTACTACCTACCTCTAAAACAAATTTGCTTCCTTATTACCTTATTTTCACTTTCTTGCACACTTGACACTAATCAAATTGAGTGATGATCTGTTTTCCTTTTTCACTTTCCTCCTCTTTTTGTATGCTGGTCTTTGGAATGATCATTTTCCCTAGTATTCATCTCTTTTTTAATTCTCATTTTTCATGGTCCATTTAATGTATGTTTTTCCTAGTCCCTTGCATATTTCCAGAGTCAAAGGTAATCTTCCCCTTTTCTGAACTACTGTAGCACTTTGTGGGAGGCAGGGTTGGCAGTGGGAAGAGCCGTGTTTCCCAGGAGGTCTGTGCTGTGCACTCCAAGAGTACAGAAGGAATGTTCATAAAAGGCATAAGTTATATGACCCTGGTTGGTGCAGCTCAGTGGAGTGAGTGCAGGGCTGCAAATCAAAGGGTCGCCGGTTTGATTCCCAGTCAGGGCACAGGCCTGGGTTGTGGCCCAGGTCCCTAGTTGGGGGTGAGCAAGAGGCAACCCCATGTTGTTTCTTTTCCCTTCTTTCTCCTTCCCCTCCCTGCTCTCTAAAAATAAATAAACTAAAAAAGAAATAAATTGGTATATGGATGAGTGGATGAAATTATAACCATTCTCTTCAGATCAAGCATAGGAGTTGAGAGTTAACGTAGGTATCAAAACCCAAGTTAATTCTAATAGTTGATAACATAACATTTTATTTTTAAGGTTTTATTGAGCATAGCACTTATGGAAGCTGTGTTCATTCCCAGTACTTAGTCTTTTAAAAAACTATTTTTCAATTACAATTGATATTCCATATTATTTTATATTTCAGGTATACAGCATAGTGATTAGACTATGGTCTAACTATAAATCTGATATTTCTTAAATACCAGATTTCTGCATTTAAGCGCTCATTTATTTTATAGGAACATTGTTGCTTCTAATATCATACTGAACTATGGGGGGAAAGGAATATTAGCAAAGGCTTGCTATGTCATATATGACATTTTTTCTCTTCCAAGCAGCCAACTCCTGATCCATAATTACTATGAAAATGTCAACAGTAGGCCTCTGAATTTTTGCCATAAATTATCAAGAAATTAGCCACCCTAAGGCAAGCTTCCAAAGCTAGGTAAAGTATTTTCCCTGCCTTTTTAAAAAAAATGTAAACTTTCTAAAGGTTGATGTCCTAAGCAAGAAGAAATATTGGTAAACTGCCATTAAGATGATTAATTCATTCACTGTATGTAAAATTATATAAAGGGAAAATTTACAGAGATTATGTTTTTTGAAAGCATCTGTTGAAAGGAAACATCATAATCGGATTTTATGATAAAAATATAATGTTCAGGACAATTATTTGGGAAACACCTATTGAAGAGACACTGATATTACGAGATACATTATATAGACTGAGGTTTTATCTTGTGAATTGAAACATTAGAATTTATTTTTATCTCAAATAAAATTGAAATTATGATTTCTCACATAAGTTTATATTCATTTTTAACTTGTCATCTTATATTGTTCTTATATGCATTCAATTTAGGAATATCTAAAATACTAATGAAACAGTAGGTTTGTAATCTATAATAGATTAAAGTTAGTTGTGAAAGATGAAAACTGCTGTTTGTGGCTATTTTATTTTTTAAACTTTATGAAAACATTAACAACAACAAATACTAGGCCAAAGCCAAGAATTGTAGCCACTATCTATTGAGTGATTTGCATAACCGTTATGCTCTTCTATTTTCTTAAAACAGTTTTTAAACCTACATCTTGGAAGACATCGTGAACCAACTATCTTGGAAGCAGTTTCTATCTACTCCCTTAAAATCAAAAGCAGAAATGAGGCATTTGAGGATTTAGTTTGAAATCAAATCATGTGCTCCATAGCATTTTATGGTAGAATAGTATAGGATTAAAGTATTTTGTTATAATAATAATTCAGAGTATTTGAATCATGCTGTCTGTGGCAATGCAATAGATAAGAGATTTTCAACTGGACCACAAGAAATTTTTAAACATGCAATACCTGACTATTTAGTCAGGGGCACTGACCTCTTTTCCCTTCGATTATCAAATAAGTAAAAAGGCCATTAGCCAACATAGCAATAGCTGTTTGGTGTGAATGAATCAAAATCATACTTATTCTTTTGTCAGATCAGCAAAAAATATAAAATATTTTTTGGTGTGCCCCAGAATTTTAGTAATTAGTTTATGTGTGCTCCAAGATGAAAAAACTTGAAAGTCACTGCAAAAGATGAACACATTAATGTGATAAAATGTCATCTTGAAGTTTACAATTTTTTATGGTGACTGCTTATTAACATCATCCTGTGTTATTTTTTGTGTTGTAAAATTTTAAAAGACTCAATAAGTAAATGCTCATTTCTTAGGATTTTGGGTTTATAATACAAGATAGTTAAATTGAGTTCTATTAAAACATAATGTTTTGATTTATACTTAAATTTTTTTTTTTTATTACAACCTAGGGAGCTCTCCCACATGAAAGTCAGAACTATTCTCCGTACTCAGAGGTCAAGGAGAGATGACAGAAAGAAACCGAACTACTCCAACTTGATAGGTAGTAGGTTTAGTATGAAAGGGAACTTGCATATGAGGCTTGTCTTGGGCATCATCAAGATGAGATCTCTGCACCACCAGAACCTTAAAGATTTATACAGAAGTTGTAATGGGGTTCAGTTATGTACATAGTGCAAATGGGCTCAACAACACATTAATTACAAGGCTTTGAAATGGCTTTTAGTTTGGGAACATGGTCAGAAGGTCCATTCCAAGGAAGAGGGAGGGGTAGGGATCCTCGGGTGGTCCTGTTCCAGCTCTCTCAGGTCTGTTGACTGTCAGTCTTGTCTATGACCTCCTCCCACAGATTGACACTGAAATGGATCAGGAAGGAAAGATATGTTTATTTTATTTATTATATTTAAATGAATAGCTCTGTGTTTTAAATGAATAGTGTTTGTGTTTTAAACTAGAACTCCAATTTCTTGTTTAACTTTAAACAACAGCTGACAATAGTGAAAAAATGGCAGTAAAATTAAAATGTTTTTGCTAAATATTTACATTTTCTAATTTTTTTTGAGAGCTACTTTTGCAATATCACTTGGAACATTTATTTGAGATTATCACTACTTGCATTAAATGGCAAGAAACTAGAATAAATAAAGAGTATCTTCATATAAACAGCAGAAAAGATTTAAAAATGATCTCAACTTTTGGGTATATTATTTTATACCTATAATGGCAGTATCTATACATCGTTATGTCACATTCTATTTAATGACATTTTGTTACATGAAAAGAATCAAATTACCAGAAAAGAGGAAGAGAATTTAAAGTTTGTAACCTAAACACTAAATGTGAGAGAAGCATTAGTGGGTTGCCTCTTTCATGTCCCCAAGTTGGGATGTGGCTCACAACCCAGGCATGTGCGTTGACTGGAATCAAACTGGTGACTTTTTGGTGTGCAGGATGACTCCCACCTCATTGAGCCACACCAGTCAGGGCTGAAACTAGATTTTGAAGTCTGTGTTTTATATAGTTACATGCCTGATACAGGAAAATACTTAAAACCATTGATTACAATTATGCTATTATCTATTGTTAAAATAAAAAGTGTCATATTTATGGCATTCTAATAGGCATATTTTATAATGTTTAAAAGATATTACTGAAAGGGGACTGAAATTTTAAATTGGTATATATGTTTAATAAGGCAATGGTTTTTTGTCTTGTTCCTAAAATTTTATTAAATAAATGGTAAGATAAAGCCCTGTCTCATGGCACAGTAGATAAGGTGCCAGCCTGCGAACCCAAAGGTCACAGGTTCAAATCCCAGTCAGGGCAACATAACCAGGTTGCAAGCCAGGTCTCTAGCTAGGTCCTTAGCTGGAGGCAGGTGAAAGGCAACCATACATTGATGTCTCTCTCCCTCTCTGCCTCTTTTCTTTCCCCTCTCTCTAAAAGTAATAAATAAAATCTTTTAAAAAAATAGTAAGATAAGAACAATTCTAATATGACGTAAAGAACGAGAGTCTACTGTGTACAAAACTGATTTGAGTAATTGTAATTAAGTTGCCTGATAAGGTTAGTGACCTCCATTCCTTAGTGGTCCATTAAAAACCCATTTAAAGAAAATCAAAGAGCACACTGCATGTGCTTGGCCTTTGACATAAACTAAGAGGCTATATATTACTGAATATAGTTTGCGAATATTTTGTTGTGGACTTTTGCAGCTGTGTTTTATCAGGGATGTTGGCCTACAGTTTTCTTTTTCTTTTCTTTTTTTATGTCTCTGTCAGGTTTTAGAGTCAGGCTAATATTGTCCTTGTAATTTAAGCTTGGGAGCCTTCTGTTTGAAATTTTTGGAATAGTTTGAGAAGGATAGGTGTTAAGTTTTCTTTTGAATGTTTGATAAAATTCACTTGTGAAGCCATCCAGGCCAGAACTTTTGGTGGTTGGGAGTTTTTGAATTACTGAATTGATTTTATTCGTTGTAATCAGTCTGTTCAGTTCTTGCTTCAGTCTTGGAAATTTGTAGGTTTCTAGGAATTTACCTGTTTCTTCCAGGTTGCCCAACTTAATGGTATATAATTGTTCATATTTTTCTTGTAATCCTTTGTATTTCTTTAGTGTCAGTTGTCATTTCTCTTTGATTTTATTTATTTGTGCCCTCTTTCTTTTCTGCTTCATGAGTTTGGTTAAATAATTGTCAGTTTTATTTATCTTTTCAAAGTAACAGCTCTTGGTATCACTGATCTTTTGTACTTTTTTAGACTCTATTTTATTTATTTCTCCTCTGATCTTTATTCTTCCTCACTTTGGGCTTTGTTTGCTGTTCTTTTGCTAGTTTCTTTACGTGTAAGTTTAGATGAAATATTTCTTGTTTCTTAAGGTAATCCCCTATTTCCTGAATTTTTCCTCTTAGAAGTACTTTCATTGTGCCCCATAGATTTTGGGTTGTTATGTTTTCATTTTCAGTATGACCTAGCAATTCCACTTCTGAGTATATGAGATGTGTTCTGAAAGTATCCAGTCAATATAATTAAATATCTATGTAATTAAAACAGTTCGTGTGGCTGATACTTTCGGGACAGACCTTGTATATCTGAAGAAACCCAAGGCACTAATTCAAAAAGGTATATGCTCCATGTTCATTGCAGTGCTATTTACAATAGCCAAGGTAGGGAAGCAACCTGAGATTGGTCCGTGGATAAATAGATGCAGAACCTTATTGGAGGGACGATGCATGAGAGCTGCCATGATTCTGAACTCCTTTGACTAAAATAATTTTGTGTATAAGAAAAAAGTTTTGTAAAATCCTAGAAAATTTATAAGGAACTGAGTTTTACTGTGTGCTATTTTCTGAGATACTTACTAACATGAATGAGCCTAGTCAGAGATTCATAGATGCTATTACTCAGAGAATAGAGATTATAGGCACCTGTTTCTGAAAGTTAATGAATTCTGTACTAATAATATCTTAGGAAAATCAAAGCCTGATATTATTGATCTGATTGACTCCTGGACTAGATACATTCAACTAAAGTATAGCTAAAAATACTTCAATATACAGGAATAGAAAAGGACTTCATTGGAGCCAATAAACATAGCAGAGATGCCATTTATTTAGTCCAATATCCAATAATACAACCTTATCTTAATGTTGAATATTATGCAGTTAGATCTAGCTGCTGTAATGCATGTGTTATAGGATTACAGTTTGTCTTGCAGTCAGACTCCTTGAGGTTGACCCTTGACTCTGTCACGTATTACTAGATTAGTTTGAATTCTGGTTCTTTTGTCCACATTTTCTGAGTCTTTAAAAAGGGGTGGATATTAGTACCTACTGAATAATGTTGAATGGGAGGGTAATGTGTTAATATGCATGAAGTTTTTGGTTCACCTTATCACATATGAAGTACATAATACCTGTTAATCATTATTTCTTAGTCAATAGCTATCATTGTTTAAATTTAATTTGAATTTAAAAATATTCATTGTTTGAGAACTGAATCACATTTAGATTAAGTGTGTTGTCTAAAACGTATAGGAGTTGGCATTTTCCAATAAATTACATATATCTATTCAATAATAAGTATAATGAGATGTTAAGAGAAAAATATATAGAGAGAGAATGTTGCATTTACCTGCCCATGTGCGCTAGAGCTAATCACATAAATTTGTAAGGCTGTTACCTATCTTGTAAAATGAGAGCAATATTTGCTCTTTCAGAAAATCGGAGAGTTGTTACAAATATCAGATGGTCAAATGCACATGAGAACACTTTGGAAAAGCAACAAATTATTAGACTATGGTATAATTTGAAAAACAAAAATTCTTCATACATATACGTCTCTCTGGCCTAAATATACACATTTGTGTTTTAATATTTAGAAAACTTATAAACATTGAGACTAAAAATATATCAAAACAAAAAGGAAAAGTATTCTTTATTTCCAAATAATTATGTATGCCCTTTTACGCCTTCCACCAAAGACATGCCATCTTTCCATGAAGAATCCTTGGAATAATGGAGTACACTGATGTGTTGTAGAATGTTTAGAATGTGTTGTGATAAGGGAAGTAAGATAAGTACATGCAAATGACATCTGCAAGGGGAGGTGATTCATTGAAAGTGTCACAGGGAATCCATAGCACTTGACCTGGATTGTTGTTGTCTGGACGAAAGGAAGATGGCACACCTCCAGGGTGTGCACCAAGTATGGAGATGTGAAAGGACATGAGAGGTGTCTACTACAAAAATTAAATGTGGCATAAGAGGAGAGTGAATGATAGGAAATCATTGGAGATGAGACACAAAGGTATTAGAACTAGAATTTAAAGGCCTTTCTAAAACCAGCTCAGCAGATTGTCCTTTATAGACATTTTAGGGTACCTGCAATTACCACTAGCAGTGGCCCCTTGACTAATTTTGATGGATCCATTAGATCCTAATACCTGAGTGGCCCCTTCCCTGCCCCAGGTGTAGTTCAAAATAAAAATGAGTGTGGAATTAGTGTAAGGAATTTCATTGAAGATCTGCCTCTCTCCCCCCATTGATGTTCATTATGATTTGATTCTTTCAGAAAATTAAATGAAATGTAAAAATATTTTTTCATCATTTGCATGCCTCTTGTTGGCTCATGTTCTAACTAAGCATATGTTTCATCTCTTGTCATGTTTCACTAAATTGCTAATCTTCTGTCCAGTATATTTACTACTTGTTGGGAGTACATTGAATTATAATTTAAATTTTCAGGTATACAAGTAGATCTTATTAAACATGAGAAAATAGTTCTAAAAATTTAGCATTGTTTCATCTATTAAAATGAATGATTATTTTAATAATATTTTGCCAGGAAACTTTCCTTTGCTCTGGTAATTAAGGTAAGAAGAACTAGAACAGTATCCTAATGAGAAAACATATTAAAATTTGTAAACAGGAAATAAATCCACACATTCTATAGGTTTGCCATCACTCTTTTAGAAAATTACCTATGCTGATTATTTATTTGTATTCTGCATATGGATCACTAGCAATTACATTTCTCCTCTAACATTTTAATACACAAATGACAGTGAGTGAATAAAAGTGCTAGATTTATGTTAGGATTTCATTAGATGTAAAATTGCCACAACTGCAGCAGTCACATCTGAAGCAAGTCACGTTATCAGCATTTAGTTTCAGTAAGCCAAGAGGAAGGCGAATGGCTTTTGTCAACATGTTTCTCAGATTGGGCTACAGACATTGGGCAACATTTTGTGTGGTGCTGGGAGCCACTGGGGAAGTAGTGGCTTCTTCCTAAATTCCCAAAACATAACTTTTCCATTAGACAGAGTGTGGAAATGTTTTTCTTTTTTAAAAGTTTTTAATTGAAGTAAATATGGTTTTATGAGGCTTAATGTGGATTTTCATGAATGAGTAGATTTTTTGTTATTTGTACCAGAATGGAACACAAATGGATATGAATTTTAAAGGGAAAAAAAGTTATTTAAAAAAAAACTTAATAGAAACAGTTAAAAGTCTGGCAATCTGTTATAGTATGGAAATTAAATCATGTGTTCTGTGTTTGCTAGAAGGCCAACCAGCAAATCTTTATATAAGCCCTTATGTTCAAAATATCCCTGTTTTTCTTAAGGATTCCTTGTTGTCCACTTTGTGACACAAAATTGTATTGGTCTTCATTCTCATTTACATAGACCATGAAATGCAAATGTGTGCACCAGCCATTATACCTACATCTAAAATTGGAGATTTTACTACCAATTTACAGTGATAGAGATAACAAATTACTATTTTTAACAAGTAGCTTAAAAATCTCAAAAAATGTGTAAGAGGAGAGAAAAATGCAATATTAAAGCATCTTTGAATAGAGGCCAAGTGGTTTGGCATTTCCTTTATCTGTATGTTAGAATTGCTGACCTCTGGTTTTGAATTAAAAATGCTTGAATGGGGAAGAAAAAAAAAAGCAGTCTTTCTAGTTTCATTTATTAAATAGCTTTAAGACTGTTTGGGGAACAGCTCTTCCATCAAAAATGTAAAAAAAGAGCACCATTTCATAGGGGCAGGGAGACATGCACATCTCTACTTTTTACAATTGAAGTTGGCAATATGCTTTTTAAGATAACTATAAAAAGTAAAAGAACACTGTAATAATTGATTGTATTGAAAATAATGACAATTAGACTACTTGAATTCGTTTGTGACATAAATGCTAGGATTCATGTTGTAGCCCCACTGAATTGGGTGGAAAAAAATCTCATATGCTTTTTTACTTTACCTGGCAACTAATAAAAGTGTCATTTTCATGAATCAGACTATATTTTATATGCTTTGTATAAACTGTCATGAGCACAATCTATTTTTTCTTTCTTTTACGATTATCTAAATCCATATCTGTGTCTGCTGGACCAAAACTAGAACACATTTCTACTTGTGTCACTTTAGACACAACTGCTATTCGACTAGAATAAATAATAGATTGCAGCTTCTTTTATAGAACTGCATAGCTGGAACAAAATATGATGAAAATTACATTGTCTCAAGTGAGCGAGCAAGGTATGACATCTAAGTATAAAGTTTAACACAATGCTGTAATATATAGAGTTGTTTTATTATGCCAACAAGCTAATTCTAATAATGGTCATAAAATTATAAAAATAACATTTACTTCCCTGTGATTTCATAAAGTGCATTTATTTTTTTGAAGCCAAAATATATTGAGTTGACCAAAAGCTCAATATATTCTGCTTATACATTAGATGAAGTTTATGGAGTTGAACAAAGGTAAAGGAATTATACTCCTTGATCTTGTGATCATGATATATGAACTGAGAAATTGTCTTGTAGAAGTCACACCTGAATTATATCATTTATTGAGTTTCTTCTGAGATTGTCTGTAGGTACAACTCTAAACTTCTTTAGTTGAGATCATCGGAAGCTATTCTAGTTTAAATCTAGTGCTGTTGCTCTCTAACTAACTTGAGTATTTCACAAAACTACCAGGTGAAATATTTGGTTTCAATTTTCAAAATGGGAGAAAGAGCCCTGCATTAGTAGTCATTAGGAGAAAAAATAAAATGTACTCCTGTTATAAATCAGAAAATCATTTTATACATGCTAATTTATACAAGAATACATTAAAAAAATTTTTTTAAAAAGATTGTATTAATTTTTTTTAGAGAGAGGGGAAGGAAGAGAGGCAGAGAGGGAGAGAAACATCAATGTATGGTTGCCTTTCACCTGCCTCCAGCTACAGAGCTGGCTGGAGACCTGGCTTGCAACCTGGTTATGTACCCTGGCTGGGAATCGAACCTGCGACCTTTGGGTTCGCAGGCCGGCACCTTATCCACTATGCCACCAGCCAGGGCTTCAAGAATACATTTTTATATTTTATTCATTACACATATTTATACAATATGTGTATATTAGGTAATATTACTCTTGCAGAACCAGCCAGGCCAGCATATATTCTGAGCTTCTTATTTCCAGGAATGGATGGGATTTTAATTTAAGAAGTACCTGACATACATTAAGAAAAATACAAGAAATTTAGTGATCTGTCTTCATATTTTTCTTCTAAAGTTCCATTTATTTTTGTAGGTTTTTTTGGATGCACCTTTTTTGCGATATATTGGTTTTTTTAAATGACCAAAATGATGTTGTCATTGTCATCCTATGAAATAGCTTTTATTTCATTAAATGTAACAACGTACAGTTGTTAGTTTATCACTAATATTAGAAAAGGGATAATGCATGCAACATAGTTTTGCTATTCAAACCGTGAAGGTTTTTACCTAATTCTTAAAGGAATGCATTTTGATTTTTCTCTCTGACCTCATCTAGGAGCTTGCATTCTCTCTCCCTCCCTCCCTCCTCCCACTTTCCTCCCTATAGTGCTGTGAAGAGGAAATTGCTGGTATCCCTAGGAAGAAATTTCATTCAGCTCAATAGTCTTGAAGTTTGATAAGAAGCTTTAATAATCCATGCAGCTAGAGTTAAAATTAGGTTCGTCATAGCTGATGTGTCTTGTATTTAGCCGTAGTGGGTGGCTTCTTCAAAAGGCTGTATTTTGGGCCAAGTACTGTATACTGTTATGCCAAGATAATACTTTTTATTTTTCATCAGACGAAAAGTTCTAAGAATATATTTGCCTTGAATAAAATAAGTAACTTTTCATCTGTTATGTTTGAGGTGGAGTGACTTGTAACATAACTGAACTTTGGACTTCTATCCCAACTTCCAAGGTCAGGAATTCACAGTTGCTGCTTTGGGTTCCTGGGTGAGGATGGAATCAGCCACTTCCGGAGGCAGTTTGCCTCCTTTGACCTTCTCTTGCTCTCTAATACCCGCTCATTATCTGATGACTTTGCTATTCATGGCTGTTGTCAGTTGAAATATTATATGTGTGTTATTAAAGTAGAAATGCTTAAGTATGAAGTGTATGAAAAAGATACTGGTGGAGAGTCCTCTATGGTGTATCCAGTGACAGAGGGAGCCCATTGCCTTTCCAATGTAGCATTCCCTGCTCTAGTTTTTAGTGTGTATTTTCAGCCTGTAAATTTATTTATGTATTTATAAATATTTATTATTTTTTAGAGAGAGGGAAAGGGAGAGAGGCAGAGACGGAGAGAGACATCAATGTATGGTTGCCTTTCACCTGTCTCCAGCTACAGACCTGGCTGGAGACCTGGCTTGCAACCTGTTTATGTTTTCTGGCTGGGAATCGAACCAGTGACCTTTGTGTTCTCAGGCTGGTGTGAACTATCCACTGTGCCACCAGCCAGGGCTGTTCAGCCTATAATTTAGTTGTTAATGAAATCAGTGGGGTGTCTTTAAGCAGCATAAAGAGTGAATTTCATAATTGCATTGTACCTGTTTCAGTGGAATTTACCAGATTTATCATTTGTACTTTCCCTATGGATTTAGGCAAGGAGAAAAATAACACTGTATTGCTTTGAATACATAGACATTTCTAAGCAGGTTATTCATCGTAAGCAGGATTTCAACCCATCAAGCAAATGAATCCCCTTTGTGCTTTCTCTCTTGCATCTTGAATTTTCAGACAGAAAATGCTTCATTGTATTTAGGTAATATCTCATGTTTGGGGCAGAGTTTGTCTTCTGAATAATTTGAGAGATATAAATCCTTGCCCAGATGATATTCATTTGAAAACATTTATTGTGTATTCTGTTTTCTAAGCCAAACATTCACTATTAAACATGCACCTTTCATAGATTGAACACTATGCTTGATTATTTTTGCACTTTTAAGTAATTGTGCATTTCCCCCCAATTTATAACTTTTCTAAGGAGATAATTTCTCTTTAAACATATCTCATTTCATTTCATTTCATTTTCTAGTTCTCACCTGAGGGCATGCTCATTGATTTTAGAGGGAGGGAAGGGAAGGAGAAAGATAGGGAAAGAAACATCAGTCAGTTGCCTCATATGAGACCCACTTGGGACCAAACCAGCAACCTAGGCATGGTGTCCTGACTGGGAATGGGGCCTGTGACAGGCTCGATTTCAGTTTACAGGAAGATGCTCCAACCAATTGAGCCACGTTAGCCCGGGCAAGATTATTTCTTTTTATAACTATAAACGTACTCTAAGTTTAGAATAGAATATACAGTATGTACAGAAAGCATAGAGAAGGAATATTGCATAGAGTTTTATCACCCTGTAATAACCATGGTTGTTTATTACACTTAAACACTTAAAGTTACCATTTTTCATTTCATAATACTATTGTAGGTTGGGTTCCCAGGAAGCAGATTCTGAGAGTTGTGTGCAGGAGGTTTCTTGGGGAGCACTCTAAGCAGTGCTTGTGAGGGGTGCAGACAGCAGGACTGAGCAGAGGAAGGAGCTAACCTGGAGCGAACTTGCAAGAGAAGCCTGAGCAAATTGAGGATCTGGGGAGCTGAAGATGACAGGTGAGAACTGACTCACAGGAGGCCAGGGGCCAGGCCTTGGGTTCCACACACTGACTTGTCTTTGGATGTGAGCCGGCACGGGGCGTAGGGCATAACCATGGTAGGGCAGCTGCCTTTGGTGGGTGCGGGGTCTGCAGAGGACGCCCCCGTGAGCTGCCAACAGCAGCAGAACACTGCATGGCTGGTGAGAGGCAGAGTCCTGAAGCAGTGCCTGGCACACCTCGCCCACTGCACATGTGTGCACCTACGGCTAGCAGCTTTGGCGATCATAACTCAGATCATCCTTTGACATTTTTTGACTTCACGATTTCTGTGACCATGAGTCGATCCCATGCTGTCCTCATATCACTTGAACGTACTTTTAGTTTCTCTGTTGCATTTTCTCTGAGCTGCCTATACAAATAATGATTATTTCATATATTCAAAAACATACCTGTGGGCCACATGATATGAATGATGAGATGTTTTCCATAAAAGGTGAAAGCTGTTTTTAGTTGCTCTCTAATATGTTGTTCGGGCCTTCTTAAATCAAGGGACAAGTTTTAGGGCTGTATTTTATAGGCCTAAAAATAAATAGGATTGAAATAAATTACCATTAATCCAGCCTTTTGCATTAGAGCCATTCATTCATTGAGTATAATTTTGTAGCCTCTGCCTGTGACTGTATGAAGCCTGCACTGGAGTGGGCTGGGATATTTCAGCTGTTGGAGGCTGACCTGGACAAAGACACGAGGTGGGATGGATGGGTGTATGAGATTTTAGAGCCGTGGATCAGAAGAGACCTCCAAGAAGGTTCCAACGTAAAAGAAAAAAGAAAACGCAAATAAAAGCAAGCAGAAAAACGACTGCCTTTCTAAATTTTTGACTTAGGTAAATCTTATGTGCAAGGTTCTAATAGTAGATTAATGCCTTTTACCATTGTGTCAGCTAAATGTTGGTTTGGGTCCTTCTGCATCTCTTTGGAAAGTTGTTCATTTTAGAAATGGGTGTGGACTGATTTGAGTAGGAACATTCATGGATCCTTTTTATTATTTTTTAAAAGAAGCTGTAGGTTTAATTAAGCAGACATATATTTTCCTCTCCTGAAACTTTGAAGCATGTTCTATAACCAAATCACCATTCAGGGCCATCCCTTAGTAGGGTCACCAGCCATTCTATATCTAGGTGGCCTCAGGGATTGTGACATGGATCTCCACAGAAACACGTTTGGTTATGGTGTTTATTTTTTTAAAGATTTTATTTCATTATTTTTAGAAAGAGGGAAAGGGAGAGAGGCAGAGAGGGAGAGAAACATCAATGTACGGTTGTGTTTCACCTGCCTCCAGCCACAGACCTGACTGGAGACCTGGTTTGCAACCTGATTATGTGCCCTGGCTGGTGGTTATGGTGTTTAATTCTAAGTAACAAGAAAGAGTTTATGACACCAAATGAATCTTTTAGCCCCATTTTGACATTCCTACTTTCAAGAATAAAGTAACCTTTTCTATGTCCATATTTGTTTGATTGACTCTAGACATTTATGATCTGAGTCCAGATATATTAGAAGGGATTAAGAAAAGCCTTGCACATTGACTTTTAAAAACTTATCATGTAAACTGCAAGCGAACCAGACACAAATGAATATGAAACATTCTGGAGACAAGCTGTATCAGCAGCTCCATGGAGGATCTGCCAAAAGTCTTGCAAAGCCACTCACAGATCTTCCTGCCGCCCAGCCAGGTGCCAGTGACAGATTCAGGTCTGCAGTTTGGATCAGTCCTTTCTGGGTGGTAATGAGGAAAGGAAGATTTAAGGATCAGGATTCTCCTTTGCAGAGGCCATTTGAGGCCTCACTTCATTAAGCAAGCTTAGTTTTCAAGCATACCCTTTAAACATAACATATACATTAGGTGAACTTGAAAATGGGAATAGTTAATTTGGGATGAAAACCGTTTCATCTCATGCCTCCTGTTTCATTATTTTAACTTTATTTAAATAACGTATAAAAATGTATTGGCACTTTAGCTTGATGTGTTTCTATTCTGATTAAAAGCAATTAAGACATTAAAGTATAACTTTCAAATATTTTTTTTTAAAGATTTTATTTCATTATTTTTAGAAAGAGGGGAAGGGAGAGAGTCAGAGAGGGAGAGAGACATCAATGTATGGTTGCGCTGCTCCTGCCTCCAGCCACAGACCTGACTGGAGACCTGGTTTGCAACTTTGTTATGTGCCCTGGCTGGGGAATCGAACCTGCCACTTTTGGGTTCACAGGCCAGCGCCTTATCCACTGTGCTACCAACCAGGGCTTGTTTTTTTTTTTTTTAACCTTCAAATAATTTTAAGGAGATTTAACTTCCGAGTATTTATGCAGAAATTTATAATGAATAAAATACAGATTTCTCACACTTGAATTCCCAATACTAATTTGTTTTTACTTTCCTTATAATTTTACTTACCTTATAAATAATACCCTAATATTTTACATATCATACATTAAAGTATATGTATATACTTTATATGTGTGCATATTTAAATTAAACTTTAAGGTTTGAGGGTTGTTAATCATGTCTGTTTTGAGTTTAGTATCTTTTTCTTTTTAAGATTTTATTCACTATTTTCAGAGAGAAGGACAGGGAGGGTGGAAGAAAGGGAGCAAAGCATCAGTGTATGGTTGCCTTTCACCTGCCTCCAGCCACTGACCTGGCTGGAGACCTGGCTTGCAACCTGGTTATGTGCCCTGGCTGGAATATCGAACCAGTGACCTTTAGGTTCGCAGGGCAGTGCCTATCCACTGTGCCACCAGTCAGGATTTGGTAGAGTAAAAAGAAGTTGCAAACATTATGTTAAGTGAGATCAATTTTATTGTTAGGAAAAAATAGATTATATATGAATTAAAAATACTTGATGGACTATGTACTGGAGAATAGGTTTATGACTTTGAAAAGTTTTTGGCTTATGAATATTTTAAAAAAGTTTAATAATCTTGTCACTTGGGAAAACCTGTCAGTGGGATGCTGGATCACATGGTTAAGGGTATTAATTTTGTAAGAAATTGGCAAACTGTTTCCCAAGCAGCTCATTTATGTTATGTTTTAATTTTTATTCCAAACTGTTTTCAAATTTCTCATATGATATCCTCCTTGAATCATGGATTAATTAGATATTCACTGTTCATATTTGAATATTTGCAGGTATTTCTGTCTTTCTGTTATTGATTTTTAACTTAATCCCTTTCAATTCAGAGAAAGTACTTTGTGTGATTTCAGCTCTTTTATATTTACTGAAACATGTTTTATGGTCCGGAGTGTGATTTATCTTGGTAAATCTTCTCTTTGCCCTGGAAAAGTGTATGCATCCTGTTGATAGTCTTTCAGCCCTACTGATTTTCTCTATTTGTTCTATCAGTCAATAACCAAGCTAAACATGATGAAATTTCCAATGTTGAGTGTTATTTCTTCCTCTTTTTCTCTTCAGTTCTAATCATCTTTGCTCTCTGTATGTGAAGCTCTGTTGACCATTTATTGTTATGAAATTGCTTTCTTGATCTTTGAAACATTCTTTGTCCAATATAGGAACTCAGCTTTATTTGGGCTAGTGTTTATATGATAAATCTTATTGCATTATGGTGCTTTTAACCTATCTTTGTCTTTATACTTGTAATGAATTTATTGTAGATAATATATATTTGGATGTGTACCCAGGTGCATCAGCATCTTCCAATTCTCTAAGTGGTGGACCTCCACTACTTTTACTGCATGTGACGTCTGCACTCTGCTCTTTTCATGGATATTTGTTCTCAGTTTCAGCAGTTCCCCCACTCTGAAGCTCAGGACTGCAGATTTCTCAGTCTCCCTTTCCCAGAAGTAACAAATACTCTCTCCCTCCTAGTCAGCGAAGAGCCAAGAACAGTCATTTTCTACCCCTTACCCTTGCATGATAGCTACACCTGCCTTATATTGCGCATTACCTGCAGCACAGTAAAGGGTTCTGCATGGCCTTGCATGGCACAGTGCTCTGCCTCGAATCTATGCCGGCCCTGGTGCAAGTACATTCCTTGCTGCTGCTGCTTCTTTTTTTTTTTTAAGTTTTATTGTTGTTGTATTACATCCATCCCCTTTTTGCTCCCCTCTGTCCCCCTCCCCACCCACCCATTCCCCCCAAAGTCAATCTCACCTGTTGTCCATGTCCATGGTTCCTTTATACTAGGTTCTTGTCTAAGCTGCTCCCCTTCCTTGCCTCTTCCTCCCCCCTCCCCCCAACCCCTTTTCCCCTGACCACTGAAGGCCTATTCAGTGTATTCATATATTTGGTTCTGTTTTGCTTGTT
>PVIW01006261.1:30318-90597 GCA_004026585.1 Noctilio leporinus | reverse complement strand
AAAACTAACAACAAGCAAAACAGAACCAAGTGTATGAATACAAGGAATAGGCCTACAGTGGTCAGGGGGAAAGGGGTTGGGGGGAGGGTGGAGGCAGAGGCAAAGAAGGGGAGCAGCTTAGACAAGAACCTAGTATAAAGGAACCATGGACATGGACAACAGGTGGGATTGACTTTGGGGGGAAAAGGTGGGTGGCGAGGGGGACAGAGGGGAGCAAAAAAGGGATGGATGTAATACAACAACAATAAAAGTAAAAAATAAAAATAAAAATAAAAGAAAGAATGCTCAACATCACTAGTCATCAGAGAGAATCAAAGTAAAACCACAATAAGATACCACCTCACACCTGTCAGAATGGCAATCATCAGCAAATCAACAAACAACAAGTGTTGGTGAGGATGCGGGGCAAAGGGAACCCTCATACACTGTTGGTGGGAATGTAGGTTGGTGCAGCCACTGTGGAAAACAGTATGGGGTTTCCTTAAAAAACTAAAAATGGAACTGCCTTTTGATCCAGCGATTCCACTACTTGGACTATACCCAAAGAATCCTGAGACACCAATTCATAAGAACCTATGCACACCTATGTTCATAGTGGCACTATTTACAATAGCCAAGTGCTGGAAACAGCCTAAGTGCCCATGGGTGGATGATTGGATCAAAAAACTTTGGTACATTTACACAATGGAATTCTATATGGCAGAAAGAAAGAAGGAACTTGTACCCTTTGCAACAACATGGATGGAACTGGAGAGGATTATGCTTAGTGAAATAAGCCAGTCAGTGAAGGACAGGTATCATATGATCTCACCCATTATGGGACAATAATGAGCAAAACTAACAACAAGCAAAACAGAACCAAGTGTATGAATACAAGGAATAGGCCTGCAGTGGTCAGGGGGAAAGGGGTTGGGGGGAGGGGAGAGGCAGAGGCAAAGAAGGGGAGCAGCTTAGACAAGAACCTAGTATAAAGGAACCATGGACATGGACAACAGGTGGGATTGACTTTGGGGGGAATGGGTGGGTGGGGAGGGGGACAGAGGGGAGCAAAAAGGGGACGGATGTAATACAACAACGATAAAGTTTAAAAAAAGAAAAAATTTTCTGGGGACAAATGAAAATGAATTCACAACACCCCAAAACCTATGGGACACAGCAAAGGCTGTAATTAGGGGGAAATTCATAGCAATACAGGCCTACCTAAAAAGGCTAGAGGAAACTCAACAAACAACCTAACCACAAAGCTTAAAGAAGTAGAAGAGCAACAACAAAGCCCAGAGCAAGTAGAAGGAAGAAAATTATTAAGATCAGAGCAAAATTAAATGACATAGAAACTAAAAGCATAATTCAAATTCAAGAAATGCAGGAGCTAGTTTATTGAAAAGATAAACAAAATTGACAAGCCATTAACTAGACTCATCAAGAAAAATAGAAGAGAAAATTCAAAATAGTGGAGGAGTAATTGGAGCTAAACCAATGTACTCCCAGGTCACATCTGGAATTACTTTGGAGAAAAAGTCAGCTGGAATTACCAACAGAACACCACCTGGAAAGAAGTCCTGTAACTACGGACAGAACAGAAGAGGATGCTTCATCACAACTTGACAGATAGGAATTGCAGAAACCCGAGAGTGCTGGCTGGGCCTCCACCGGAGGCAGCAGCTGAAGGAACAGAGCCGAGGCTCCACCTGAGAAGGATGGGCTCTAGTTTCCCGGCTGGGTTTCCCAACCTACAGCAACATGATGGAGAGTAGAGCAGCCTACAGCTGAGAAGGGAAGAAAAACCATGGAGTTCGTTGGAGATAAACTACTAAGGCAACCACAGTGAAAATACATTGGCACCCACCTACCCTGGGCTCCAGCAGAGGGATGGTACAGTGGACTGGAGACCCGTGGGGAGACTTTGCAGCAGTGGCTTGGAGGAGAGTAGGGAGACAGCTGTGGGGATCCCAGTGCTGACTCATCATCCAAACCTCCAGTGGATGGCACTGTGCCAAGTGGCTTCTGCATGAGGGGTCCTCATAGCCCTGCCCACTGGAAGCAATCAGCTCTGCCCAGTGGTGCCTGAGCCTGGCACCTGATCATAATTCTGTGATTTACATCTAAATAAACCTCTCCTGCCTTACTGTGTCTAAGCATAGATAGAATAGTTGGCACCTGTAGAGGTATTTCTGGTGGCTGATTACAAACTCTCTGACTTGCAGCTGGTCAGTCAGTCAGCTCTGCACAGTGGTGTGTAAGCTGGATGACTGGTCGTAGATTCATTGCTTTGCTACTGAGTCAGTCCTTCTAGCTCAGTAGAGCCTGGGTCTGGAGGCTGATTACAAACTCTGACTTACAGCTGCAATGGTCAGTCAGCCCCCTCACAGTAGTGTGTCAGCCTGGTGGCTGATCCTGGATTAATTGTTTCACAACTGACTTGGTCTGTCCTGCCCAGTGGCCCCTGGACCTGGCAGCTGACCACAAACTCATTGGATTACAATAGAATCTTTCAGTCTAGCCCAGTGGCACCTATGTCTGGAGGCTAATCACAGATTCGTTGATTTACATCTGAATCTGTCCCACCAAGTACCACCTGAGCTGGTGGCTGACTCATTAGATTACAATGGAATCTCTCAGTTTAGCACAGCAGAGCCTGAGTTTGGTAGCTGATTCATTGATTTAAAACTGAATCTTTCTGTCCCCCTAAGCTGCATCAGAGCCTGGTGGTGGATCACAGATCAATAGGAATACAACTAAATCAATCCTTCCAGCCTAGCAGTTCCTTAGCCTGGCAGCAAATCACAGTCTGATTGAAATACAATGAAACCTCAAAATTGGGAGAAAAAGAAATAGTCAATCACTAAAATAAAGGGAGTCCCCAGAAAGATCACTAAATGAAACAGAGGCAAGCAAACTATCAGATATGGAATTTAAAATAATGATGATAGAGAAGCTCAATGAACTTAGCCAGCTCAAAGAAAACTACAAACAACTCCAGGGGAACAACAAACGGCTCCAGAGAAGCAACAAGGAACTTACTGAGAACTACACTAGCATTACAAAGGACATAGAAACTATCAGTAAGAACGAGGAGGAAATGAAGAATAAAATTTCTAAATTGAAGAATACGATAGAAAGAATCAACAACAGGCTAGAGGAAGCAGAGGATGGGATCAGTGAGCTAGAGGACAATGTAAAGAAATATTCCAAGACAGTGCAACAGAATGAAAAAGGCTGAACAAGAATGAAGAGGTTTTAAGAGAGGTGCAGGACAACATGAAATGCAATAATATCCATATCATAGGGATACCAGAAGGAGAAGATAAACAAAGAATGGAAAACCTGTTCAAAAAGTAATAATAAAAAACTTCCCTAGCATGATGAGTGAAAACATTACTCAAGTTCAGGAGGCACAGAAGGTCCCATTGAGGATGAATAGAAACAGACCCATTTCAAGACACATCATAATTTAAATGGCAAATTTCAAAGACAAAAAGAATCCTAAAAGCATCCAGAGAGAGGTAGCAAGTAGCATATAAGAGGGCTCCGATAAGGTTATCAAATGGATTATTCAACAGAAACAATACAGGCCAGAAGGGAATGGCAACAAAGATTTCAAGTAATGGTAAACAAAGGCCTGCAACAAAGAATAATCCACCCAGCAAGGCTCTCATTCAAAATGGAAGGAGAAGTGAGGAGTTTCCCAGACAAAAGAAGACTAAAAGAATACATCTCTACCAAACCAGCATTGCAAGAAATGTTAAAGGGTCTGCTTTAAAGAAATGAAGAAAAGGAGAGAGAGACAGAGAGGAACATAGGTACAAAGAGGGAAAATGGCAATAAGTAAGTATCAATCAATAATAACCTTAAATGTAAATAGATTAAATGTGCCAATCACAAGACATAGGGTAGCTGAATGGATAAGAAAATATGGCCCATATACATGCTGTCTTCCAGAGACACACCTCAGAACAAAATACCGACACAGATTGAAAGTGATATATATTTCTCCAATATATATCAAGAAAATGGACATAAAAAAAGGCTGGGGTAGCAATACATATTTCAGACAAAATAGATTTTACAATGAAGGACATAAAAAGAGACAAAGAAGGATATTTCATAATACTTAAGGGAACAATCCACCAAGAAGATATAACTCTAGTAAATATCTATGCACCCAACATAGGAGCTCCCAAATATATAAGGAAAATCTTGGAGGACTTCAAGAAGGATATGAACAGCAATACACTAATAGTAGGGGATTTTAATACCACAATATCGACAATGGATAGATCTTCCAAAACAAAACAAAACACCAAGGATATTGTGACATTGGACAAAACTCTAGCGGAAATGGACCTAACTGATGTATACAGAGTCTTTTACCCCAAAAGAAGCAAAATACACATTCTTTTCAAGTGTATATGGAACATTCTCTCAGATAGACCACATGGTAGATCATAAGGCATGCCTCCACAAATACAGGAAAATCGAAATCATGCCAAGCATCTTCTCAGATCACAATGGATTGAAACTAGAAACCAATGTCGAAGGAAAAAACCAAAAACACTCTAACTCATGGAGACTGAATAACATGCTTTGAAGTAATGAATAGGTTAACAATGAGATCAAAGATGAAATCAAAAAGTTTTTGGAAACAAATGACAATGAATACACAACAACACAAAACCTATGGGACACAGCAAAGGCAGTCCTCAGAGGGAAATTCATAGCAATACAGGCATACCTGAAAAGGTCAAAAGAAGTTTATACAAACAACCTAACCATAAAGATGCAAGAACTAGAGAAACAACAACAAACAAAGCCCAGAGCAAGTAGAAGGAAGGAAGTCCTCAAGATCAGAGCAGAATTAAATAACTTAGAGACTAAAACTACAATTCAAAACATCAATAAATCCCGAAGCTGGTGCTTTGAAAAAATAAACAAAATTGACAAGCCTTTATCTAGACTTATTGAGAAAAAGAGACAGGGCCCAAGTAAACAAAATCAGAAATGACAGAGAAATCACAACTGATAGTTCAGAAATACAAAGGATTTTAAGAAATTACTACAAACAACTATATGACAAGAAATATGACAACCTGGGTGAAATGGACATATTTCTAGAAATGTATAATCTACCAAAACTGAATCCAGAAGAAGCAGAAATCCTGAATAGACCAATAACAACTAATGAACTTGAATAAATAATCAAAAATCTCCCAAATCACAAGTGCCCCAGACCAGATGGCTACACAGGTGAATTTTACCCAAACATTTAGAGAAGAACTATTACACTTTTCAAACTATTGCAGAAAATCCAAGAAGAGGGAAAACTCCCAAACTCTTTCTATGAGGCCAATATTATTGTAATCCCAAAACCAAGGCAAGACACAACTAAGAGAGAAAACTACAGGCCAATATCTCTGATAAACATAGATGCTATGATTCTCAACAAAATATTGGCCAACCAGATCCAGCAATATGTTAAAAAGATCATACACCATGATCAAGTGGGTTTCATCCCAGAGATGCAAGGATGGTACAACATTTGTACATCAATAAATGTAATACACCACATCAACAAAATAAAAGACAAAAACCACAGGATCGTATCAATAGATGCTGAAAATTCATTTGCTAAAGTACAGCAGCCATTTATGATAAAAAAAACACTCAGAAAAATGGGAATAAAGGGAGCATACCTCCACATCATAAAGGCCATATGTGAGAAATCTGAAGCCAACATCATACTCAATGGACAAAAACTAAAACCTTTCCCCCTAAGATCAGAAACAAGACAAGGCTGCCCAGTTTCTCCACTTCAGTTCAACATCATTTTGGAAGTTCTAATCATAGCTATCAGAAAAGAAAAGGGAATCAATGGTGTCCAGATTAAAAAGGAGGAAGTAAAACTGTTATTATCTACAGATGGCATGATAGTGTACATAGAAAACCGAATAGACTCCACCAAAAACCTACTTGACCTCATAAGCAAATTTAACAAAATAGTTGGATATAAAGTCCATACTCAGAAATCTAAAGCATTTTTTACACCAGCAATGAAACATCAGAGAAGGAAACTAGAAAATAAATCCCATTTATCATAGCAACAAGAAAAATAAAGTACTCAGAAATAAACTTAACCAAGGAGGTAAGAGACCTTTACTCAGAAAACTATAGAACATTGAAGAAAGAAATGAGGGAAGATACAAATAAATGGAAGCTTATACCATGTACATGGATGGGAAGAATTAACATCATTAAAATGTCCATACTACTTACAGCAATCTATAGATTCAATGCAATCCCAATTAAAATACCAATGACATATTTCACAGATCTAGAAAATATACTTCAAAAATTTATACGGAGCCAAAAACAGCCACGAGTAGCCACAAGATTCTTGAGAAAAAAGAACAAGGTAGGAAGAATCATAATACTGGACATCAAACAATACTACAAGACTACTGTAATCAAAACAGTCTGGTACTGGCATAAGAATAGTCATATAGATCAATGGAACAGAACAGAGAACCCAGAAATAAACCCAGGACTCTATGATCAATTAATATTTGACAGGGGGTGAAGGAACATAAAATGGAGTAAAAACAGTCTCTTCAACAAGTGGTGTTGGGAGAACTGGACAGGGACATGCAAAAAAAATAATAAAGCTAGACCACCAACTTACACCAGAATAAACTCAAAATGGATAAAGGACTTAAACATAAGCAGTGACACCATAAAGGTCCTGGAGGAAAATATAGGCAGTAAAATTTCAGATATCCTACACAGAAATATGTTTACTGATATTTTGTCAATGGCAAAGGAAATCAAAGAACAAATCAACAAATGGCACTATATCAAACTGAAAATTTTCTGTTCAGCTAAAGAAAACACCAGCAAAATTTAAAGGGAACCAACTGTACAAAAAACATATTTGCCAATGACACCTCAGACAAGCGATTGACCTTCAAAATATATTAAGAATTTATGTAACTCAACACCAGGGAGATAAACAACCGAATTAAAGAATGGGCAAAGGGCCTGAACAAACTCTGAGGAAGACATACAAAGGGCCCATAGTGTATGAAAAAATGCTCAACATCACTAGCCATTAGAAAGATGCAAATTAAAACCATAATAACATACCACCTCACACCTGTCAGAATGGCCAACTTCAACAAATTAACAAACAAGTGCTGGTAAGAATGTGAGAAAAAGGGAACCCTGGTGCACTGCTGGTGAGAAAGAAGGCTGCTGCAATCACTATGGAAGATAATATGGAATTTCCTCAGAAAACTAAGAATAGAACTGTCTTATGACTCAGTGATTCCACTGCTAGGATTACACCCAAAGAATCCTGAAACACCAATTCAGAAGAACCTGTGCGTCCTCATGTTTATAGCAGTACTATTTATAATAGCCAAGTGCTGGAAACAAGCTAAGTACCCTTCAGTGGATGAATGGATCAAAAAACTGTGGTACATTTACACAATGGAGTCTATGCAGCACAAAGAAAGAAGGAACTTCTCCCATTTGGGATAGCATGGATGGAACTTGAGAGTATCATGCTTAGTGAAATAAGCCAGGCAGCACAAGTTAAATACCTATGTTCTCACTTTAATAAAGAAGACTAATGAACAAACAAACAAGCAAGCAAAACAGAACCAGAGATATGAATACAAGGAACAGACTTTCATTGTGCAGAAAGGACGGGGAGGAAGGAGAAGGAGGCAAAGAAGGGGAGCAGTTTAGCCAAGGATCTAGCGTGGATGACCCTTGAACATGGACAACAATGAGGGATTGACTGTCCAGGCATGATAGGGAGGGTGGGAGAGGGGAGTGCTGAGGGGGAAAAATGAGATGAATGTAATAAAACAACAACAAAAATAAATTAAAAGAAAGGAAGAAAAACATGGAGTCAATTGCCCTGGAGTTTTCTGTATCCTGAATTTTGCTGATTGCATCCCTCTTGGTGTTACTGGGCTCCTTTGTCTTCTGTATTTCCTGCTATGGTAACTGGAGCTAGAGTGTAAATCAGTTTTGATTATTTGGGAAAGACTATTTCATAGGTGGTGGTGTGGTCTACTATGAGGAGGCATTTAATGGCTTTTTTATCTTTTAGGGTTGTTAGCAGCTGTTGATGATCAATTTAGATCAAATCATTCATCAGTGGTTACAAAATGTCAATATTTTAATTCTATCATTCCTTAATTTATTGGGTAGAATATTTTGAAAATGTAAATTTCCCCTCATCTACTGTTTGATTATCTAGTGGTATGGTTCACATGGGAATAGTGTAATAAATGCTGTTTCATTTTTTTAACTTGCCAGTTTTCAGAATAATAAATTGGTTCCTTAGTATCCTTCAATGGTGACTGGTTAATTTTTTTTTAAGTAATAATATGAATATATGGGTGAAAACATGTTTGATGTGCTTAGCTTCCATCCATGGCAATTATTATTATGAATGCCTAAATTATCCCATCTTTACTCAATGGGATCCTCTCTAAATTGACTCCAAAGTCTTTCTGACAAGACTCTCATTTTTGGTAGCTTCCTTGCTGTCTAGTATGACAAGGTGTTTCGTGTTCATCTGATGATTTCCTTGCCCTTGCCCTGGAACCAGACACTTCTTCAAGGGTCCCTGGATCCTTTCAGTGCAAATGGTATTTCAGGACCACAGTCTGGGTTGTTGTTACTTGGTCTGTCTTTATTTCTAGGTCATTTCAGTAGAAAGAGTTAGGAAATGGTTTTTAAAAGATAGCTTTATTGAGGTCTAAATGACATAAAAGAAATTACACATATTTAAAGTGGGTGTACAACCATACATCGATCTCTCTCTCTCTCTCTCTCTCTCTCTCTCTCTCTCTGCCTCTCTCCCTTCCCTTATCTCTGAAAATAATAAAATATTTTTAAATGTAAATATACTTAAAAATATGACAGTAATATATCACTTTCTTTTAAAAAAAAAAAGAAAAAGAAAAAAAGTGGGTGTGGCTCAGTTGGTTGGGTGTCATCCTGCAAACTGATTTTAGTCAGGGTGCATACCTGGGTTGTGGACCAGGTCTCCAGTCAAGGCATATTAGATGAGGCAGCTGATTGATATCTCTCTCACACATCAATGTTTCTCTCCATTTTCTCTCCCTATCTCTCTCTGAAAATAACTAAATTCTTTACAAAAATGTAATTTAAAAAATAATTGCATAAAAGCAATCTGCTCACAATAAAAAGTAACACAAATTGAATGGATGAATGTGTTAGAAAAATCTGCATCTCCCTGGCTGCCTGATGCAGAAACCCACAGGCAGGTTGTCTGGACTGACACCACAGAGCCTTAAAAATGCAACCTTTATATATAAAGTGGATTCTTTTTGTAGCAACATTACAACTAGCAGCCCTGGTGGGTTTTTTCCTAGCAAATTCCCCATGGTGCATGTTCCCGTAGTTACACTCAAAACTCAAATTGTTTCACATCCAGAAAACCACAAAATATAAATTTGTTGCCAACAAAAAGATGCCAGCCTAAGAAAATGTCTTATAAGAGTTCATTTGAGCCAAACTGACAATTGTCAGAAAGCAAAATTGGAACGGATTGAGAAAATGCTCTGGGAAATGGCAGTTTAGCCATTTATTTTATACGTTAGGGTCAAAGGAGGGGACGAAAGGTGGGGGATGGAGAAGGGTGGTCTTCATGAAATCCATTGGTGGGAGATTACAAAGACAGGAGAAAGCAAAACAGGGAAATCTCTGGGATTGGGTAAAAATCAAAAGGAAGAAACATGTACTTCTTTTACATCAGCAGGTACAGGGTAGTTAGTAATTCATGTTTATAGCACATAGAGCTGGTACATGAGCAGCAAGATAACCATATGGAGGTCTGTGGTCTCCTGCTCAGGTGCTAGCGGTTGTGCCTTTAAGCAACGTAGAAAAAGGAGATTATGCTAACATATCAAAAGTGTGTTAGATGCACAAAAACAATGCATAACTTCAAAGTTCATGATTGACTTTTGTTAAGGAAGTTATAGGCCTAAGAGGGGACTCCCACTATGACCCTCTTTTAATTAGGAATTTTTACATTTAGACTCTCCTGTGTGGTTATTTTGGTCTCCCGGTTTGTAAGACTGACCATGTTGGACTTCCCCTGAGGTTTTCAGTTTTCATATGTGGCCTCTTTTTTGTACACACACACACACACACACACACACACACACACACACACACTATATGAATAACCAAAGACATTTTGTGAATAAAGATATTTTCACTGCCACTCATTAAATTTCTGTGTTTAAAACGTCTGAAACAAATGGCTTGGAATAGTGTCATGCCAAATATGCCCACACAAACAGGCAACTCAGCTTAAAAAACAAAGTGCTAGCAGCCACCAAGCTCTGATTGGAGCCACACAGTGCTCTGGGATGCCATGTGCTGCCTTTTCCACCCAAAATAACTTGGAACATTTCCTCCCCACTTTCTCCCCCTTTGCTTGGACTTGTACCACTTTACAAGAAATCTGAATGCTCTTTATCCTTTATCCAATGATAGAGTGCAACTCAACATGATTATGATCAAATATAATAGAGAACAGGTTTATTTTTAATCCCTGAACTACCCAGACTACATTTCAAATAAAGATGCACACAACCACCTTCCATAATCAGCACTACATTACCTTTCAGGAGGACTTCTGCCGCATGGGCAGCTGCCTGGAGCTGGCTGCGTGAGGCCCCAATCCAGAAGCAGGGATGACTCTCACCAAAACACCATTTGGGATAACAGAGCACTGGTCTATGGAGGGGAAAGATGAAATGATGAAAATACATTTCACAGAGGAAGAAACTGAGTTGTGAAGTTTATTTAGCTTGTCCAACACCCCACCACTCCAATGAGGTGGAAGAAAGGGTAAGAGTGAGGTCTAACAGGTGCGTAAGCCCAGACTGCTTGTCCTCTACCAACAACAATACATTTATTTCATTGAATGTCAAACTTGCAATATTTAGTCCTGCTGAAAAGCAAAGTTTGACTTAAAAAAAAAATGGCCTGCCTTTTACTTGAGCAAACCCCAATATTTATTTCATTACAGTAGTTAGTGCCTCCTAAGTGCCACTCTGTGGACCATGACAGCAGACCTGTTAGGTATTTTCTCCATGCAAGACATGAAAAAGTCATTGAGGATATCCAGGACCCAGTTGAATGCTCTGTGGCTTGGCAACATTTGCTGCATATGAGCCCCATAAAGAGGATGCCCTGCCCCAAGAGCTCGAGCGTGTGATGAAAAATCCCAGACACACAACCGAGGGCCATCCACTGAGCCAGCTCAGGAACACATATCCCACTTGCCCCTCAGGTCTCCAGTGGCCCCTGTGCCTTGGCTTCCTGTAAATGTTGGGACCTTTCCTGCATTTTCAGAGTGGTAGAAGCTGCTTATCTGTTGTGAAAGAGAATTCAAGGGTAGCAACTCATTGTGAAAAAGACATATGGTCTTATTTCCTGGAAGAAAGAATGGAAGGAAGGGGTTCAAAGGATGCTCAATTTAAATTTTAGAGGAAAAGGGTATTGAACAGGGTAGTAACTTGGCTTAATTGTTTTTAAAGAATAGCGTTAAAAGACACACATGCTAGACCAAGTGTGATATTTCCCGAACTAGATCACATTATTTTTTTTAAGGATATGGGTGTCAGAAAGTCATTCCCTTGACATTGGAGGCAATAAGATTAACCACTCACCTGCCAACTTCTTTTCACCACCTGCCTCCCTTTCTCCATTCTTACCACCAGGCAGGATGTAGTACAGAAATCTATAAGATGATGAATGTCTCTCCCCATTGGAAAAATCCTTTACATTGCTGACCTAGTCAGCAACTTAATTATCTATTCAGAGAAATGAGCTTTTAAGACCCTACCATTATCAAAGTTTAACATAAAAACACAAAAGCTGTGGGAGAAAACCTGGCAAATACTCAGAGAGAAAGAGAAAGCGTCAGGACCAAACATTGAAAAAGAAGTTGTTTCTAGGCCAGAATCATTGATGGCATGGGATATTAATAGCATGTGGGGAAAAGCAAAGCCCCCCTGTTTGTGGTAGAGATTTGGTCACTCAGGTGAAGAGTGACAACAGAGGGAGAGCACGAAAGTTTGAAGTATGCACCCCAGGGCTGAAGGCAGAATTGTGAAAAGTCACAGAAAAATCTGGTGAACTCAAAAAAGGAGATATATGGCTTGGATTCTAACAGAACCGTTTCTCATACCCAAACTAAGCTCAGCATTCTCACCAATTTCAACTAAGAAGAAATTGGATTTTTTTTTTGTGCCAAAATCCTGATAAATGGTGGTGTCAAGATTGGAACACCAACCAATTTATTTGTTGCATGGAACCCTCATTCAATCAGTGGAGTAATTTATTAATTATTATTGTTGTTGTTGTTAGTCTTTTTCATCCAGAGTCAAGATGGTTGTTTTATTTGGAAGGGTTGCCTCTCACAATCAAGATTCTGTGGCCTCATGGAAGAGACCAGGTGGGTAGCTCAGTGGTGAATGGCCCAAGCTGACCTCAGTCTACATGCAATATACCTGGCATCTAGACAATGGGAAATGTGCATTTTTCATAACTACATTACATGTTTACTGTATTTCAACACACAGTCTTACATCCTGGCCTTTCTGCCTTGACAATCACCCAACAAGGGCCTGCAGCCATTCCCAATGACCATCACCTTTCAAGCACAGCCCTTCTTAGAGAGAGACCTCTCTGGGGACTAAGACCACAGTTTGTTCATCTTTGCAGCTCAAATACTCCCCAAAGCCACACCCACAATTCCCAGAACAGTGGCTTACAAATGGCCAACATTCAATAAATATTTACTGAAGTCAATCTGCTGTGGCCCTCTTCATGCTAGCACTTTTAAAATGCTGAACATCTAAGCCAGTCATCCTGAGAATAACAAAACTGTTTTGGTAAGGAGAAAGCATATTTCCAAATAACACTTGTGAGTTATTTCTGATTATAAAAGTAATGCATATTTATTACAGAAATTTGGAAAATTCAGAAAAGCATAATAAAAATGGAATAATTAATAATCCCATCATCTATAAAAGAAACACTATCAACATTCTGATGCCTATTCTCCTAGGTTTCTGTCTATGCCTCTATACACATACATTACAAAACTGGGGTCCTACTGATTACTCTTTCATAATCCTTTTTACATAACTTATAAGTGTTTCATGCATGTCTTTTAATGTTCTTGAAGAGCATGATTTCTAATTATTACAATGTTATACCAGACTTTCAGTATTCTGTAATTTAACCAATTTTTTTCTTGGGTATTATGGTTGTTTTCAATTTTCCACTATGATAAATAAAGCTTCAGTGAACATCCTAGTACATAAATCTTTGCAACCATTTTGATTATGCTCATATGTGAAATTCCTAGAAGTGAAATTGCCCAAAGACTAAACAGCAAGACAATTTTAAAGATGAAAAGTGATATGCAGATCAGAGTCTACCTTTATTCATTTAAGGCAATGAGGATCAGGTAACAACCTCTTGGCCTCAACCTGTTAAACTCTCACTTTTTCAGTCATGCATCTACTCTTCTATTCTATGAAAAGATAATCTAATGTTGAGATTCAATGTCATATAATGAAGTGAGTTTTAGATCTAAAGCTAGGCGGGCCTGTGTTCTAATTCTGACACCTCCATTTGTGAGCCATGAGACCCTTGCAATGCACTGAGCCTTACTTTCTACAAATACAGAGAGAAGATAAAAGAATGATGTGTCAAAGCATGCTAGTTAACTACCCAGTATTTGTTCTCTCCTTCATCTTTACTATCAGAACCCCATTTTTCATTCGGGGAGGCATCGTACCTAGTAAAAGTATGACAAAGTTAATTTTCCTTGGAGCTAGTGTGGCCTTATGCATCAGAAGTTAATCATAAGATGTAGAGGGAAATTGTGGGGTTTCTGGGAAGACTTCTTCCTTTTTCCCAGATATGTTGATACAGGACTGAAATATAATGTTGTGTAAGTGTAAGGTGTATAATATGATGTTTTGATACATATATATATTATGAAATAATTAGCACAAGAAGATTAGTCAACACATTTGTCACTTCGCATAATTACTTTATATGTGTAGTAAGAACATTTAAGAACTACTGTCTTCAGAAGTTTCAAGTACAGAAGCTAAATGAATTATGGTGGGATTATATCCTGATAAATCCATCATAAGTTGAAAATACATAACTTGAAATGCATTTAATACACCTAGCCTACCAAACATCATAGATGAGCCAAATCTGCCTCAAATGTGCTCAGAACACTTCGATTATCAGGACATAACCCCATCCTAAGTCAAGGAACATCTATAATTGTCTACCTTTTTTTCTTCTCACTGGAAGCAGAAGATACAAAAGGGCATTTTACAGATGTAATTGGATGTAGAAACACAATAATCAAGAAAACATGGTAACATAGTATACTATAGAGCATGGGTTGTTTACCCCTGTGATTGGTGCCTGACTTGAGCTGTGCCTCAATGCACCTGCCTAGAGTCCAGAGGGTATCATACCCCAGATCCCTAGCCCAGGAAAAGATAATAATTCAAAACTTGAAGTTTGGTTTCTACTGACTATATGTTGTTTCCACACCATTGTAAAGATTAAAAAAAAAAAAAAAGTGAAGTCAAACCAGTGTAAGTTGGGAACTGTGTGTATATGATACACTACTGTGAACTACAGTCACCATACTTACTATACATGGTATCTATTCATCTTATAACTGGAAGTTTTTACCTTTTTTTGGTAAAAACTGGATGTTTTTACCAACATCCAATTTCCCCTATACACACAGTCCACCCCTGGCAAGCACAAATCTGTAAAATTTCCTGTGATGCCTGCCATTCATTCCAATACTTTTGTTTGTTGGAAGTTCTTCTTTTTTATTACTGCTTCAAATTCTTTAGTTGTATTTCTATATTCAGATCTCTGATCATTCCTGATTCGGTTTTGGAAGGTTGTATGTTTCCAGGAATTTACTTTTTTGTCCAGATTTTCTAACTTTTTGACATATAGTGGTTCATAATATTTTCTTATACTCCTTTGTATTGCTTTGATGTCAATTGTTACTTCTCCTCTTTCATTCCTGATTCCATGCATTTGGGTCCTCTCTCTTTTTTTCTTGATGAGTCTGGTTAAAGGGTTTATCAATCTTGTTTATGTTCTCAAAGAACCATATCATGGCTTCATTGATAGTTTGTATTTTTAGACTCCATTTCATTTACTTCTGCACTGATCTTTATTTCCTTTCTTGTACTCACTTTGGGCTATGTTCATTGTTCTTTTTCAAGTTCCTTTAAGTATAAAGTTAGATTGTTTATTTAAGCTTTTTCTTGTTTCTTGAGATAGGCTTGTAAAGCTGTTATTTCCCTCTCAGGACTGCTTTTATTTGTGTCCCAAAGATTTTGAGTTGCTGTGGGGGTTTTGTTTGTTTTTTAAAGACATCTTTTGATTTCTCCCTTTATCTCATTGTTGACCCCTTCATTATTTAGTAACATGTTATTTAGCCACCATGTCTTTGTGTATTTTTTAGTTTTTTCTCTTATGATTTATTCCTAGTTTCATTCTATTGTGGTCAGAAAAGATGCTTGATATTATTTCAAACTGCTTAAATTTATTGAGACTTGTTTTGTGTCCTAACATAGTCTATCCTAGAAAATGTTTTATGTGCACTTGAGAAGAATGTATATTTTGTGGTTTTGGGGTGAAATGCTCCAAAGATATCAGTTAAATCAGTCAAATTTAGTGTGTCATTAGAGGCCACTGTTTCCTTGTTGATATGCTGTTCAGAGGGCAGAGTAGACTATGATGGTGCAAGGAGAAACTGGGTTTGTGAACTGAAAAACCTAAAAACAAACAAAAAAATCAATGAAGCCAACAAATTGATCAATCTGGACAAAAAGGATGAATACCAAAACTGAATCAGGAAGAATCAGAGACTCTGAAAAGACACATTACAACAGTAAATGTGAAGCAGTAATCAAAAAACTCCCAACAATGCACTGGACTGGATGGCTTCACAGGAGATTTTTATCAAATATTCAAAGAACTAACACCTCTCTTTCTCAAACTATTTCAAAAAATTAAAAGGAGGGAAGACTCCCAAGCTCATTTTACAAGGCCAGCATTATCCTAATTCAAAACCTGATAAAGATACTACTTAGAAAGAAGATTATAGGCCAATATCCCTAATGAATATAGATGCTAAAATCCTCAGCAAAATATTAGCAAACTAGATCCAGCTATACATACACCATGATCAGGTGGGATTTATTCCAGGGATGCAAGGTTGGTACGACCTGCAAATCAATAAACATGATACATCATGTAAACAAAATGAAGAATAAAACTCAAATGATCATATCAAAAGGCACAGATCGTATGATCTCACCCATTACAGGACAATAATGAACAAAACTAACAACAAGCAAAACAGAACCAAATGTATGAATACAGTGAATAGGCCTTCAGTGGTCAAGGGGAAAGGGGTTCAAGGGACGGGGAAGGCAGAAGCAAGGAAGGGGAGCAGCTTAGACAAGAACCTAGTATAAAGGAACCATGGACATGGACAACAGGGGGGATTGACTTTGGGGGAAATGGGTGGGTGGGGAGGGGGACAGAGGGGAGCAAAATGGGGATGGATGTAATACAACAACAATAACATTTAAAAAGAAAAGTCATCGAACCTTCTACTCAGACATGACAACTAAATAAAAAAAAGGCACAGAAAAAGCATCTGATAACATCCAGCACCCATTTATAATAAAAACTCTCAGCAAAGTGGGATTAGTGGGAGCACATCAATATAATAAAAGCCATGTATTATAAAAATCTTTCCCTTAAGATTGGAAAGAAAATAAAACTGTCACTCTTTGCAGACAATATTATATTGTATATAAAGAATCCTGAAGATTCCTTCAAAATACTCCAGAACTGATACATGAATCCAGTAAGGCAGCAGAATACAAAATAAATATAGATTATTTGCATTTTTATATATCAATAATGAACTATCAGAAAGGAAAGGGCAACTAAGAAAACAATTTCATTTACAATTGTATAAAAAATAAATTACCTTAGAACAAATTTAACCAAAAATGTAAAAAAAAAAATGCACTCAGAAGATTATAAGACACTGAAGAAAAACATTAAAGAAGATATAAATAGGCTACAAGCATATACCTGTTCATGGATAAGAAAAATTAACATCATTAAAATGTGAATATTACCCAAAGCAATCTATAGATTCAACACAATTCTTATCAAAATACCAATGGCATACTTCAAAGAACTAAAATATTACAAAATTTTATATGGAACCAAAAAGGAACCTAAATAGCAACAGTTATCTTGAGAAAGAAGAGCAAAGTTAAGGAATCACACCACCTAATATCAAACTATACTATAAGACCATAGTAAACAAAACAGCATAGTACTGGCATAAAAACACACATATAGATCAATGGAATAGAATACAGAGTTCAGAAATAAACCCATGCCTTTATAGTCAATAAATATTTGACAAAGGATGCAAGAACATACAATGTAGTAAAGATAGTCTATTCAATAAATGGTGTTGGGAAAATTGGTCAGATATGTGCAAAACATGAAACTATACCACCTTTTTGCACTATAAAAATAAATAAATCCAAAATGCATTAAAGACTTAAATGTTAGTTGCAAGCCTCGTCTCCAGCCAGGTTTCCAGCCAGGTCCATAGCTGGAGGCAAGTGAAAGGCAATTATACAAGGATGTCTCTCTCCCTCTCTGCCTCTCTCCCTTCCCCTCTCTCTAAAAATAATAAAATCTTTTTAAAAAAAGACTTAAATGTTAGACTTGGAATCATAAAAATCCTGGAAGAAAATATAGGCAGTAAAATCTCAGATATTTTCTTTTTTTTTTTTAAAGATTTTATTTATTATTTTTAGATAGAGAGGGGTAGGGAGAGAGGCAGAGAGGGAGAGAGACATCCATGTATGGTTGCTTTTCACCTGCCGCCAGCTATGGACCTGGCTGGAGACCTGGCTTGCAACCCGGTTATGTGCCCTGGCTGGGAATTGAACCAGTGACCTTTGGGTTAGCAGGCTGGCACTTTATCCACTGTGCCACCAGCCAGGTCAGACATTTCTTATAGCAGTATTCTTTCTGACATATCTCCTCAGGCAAGAGAAACAAATGAGACTACATCAAATCAAAAAGTTTTTGCATAGCAAAAAGAAAAAAAATCAACATATTGAAAAGATTATCCACTAAATAGGAGAACTTTTTCCCCAGTGATACATCTGATAAAGAATTAATATCCAAAATCTAGGAAGAACTTATAAAGCTAACCACGCACCCCAAAAAAAAAAACAATCCAGTTAAAAATGGACGAAGGACCTGAATAGACACTTCTCCATAGAGGACACATAGATGGCCAATAGACATATGAAAAGATCCTCAACATCACTAATCATCAGAAAAATGCAAATTATAACCTCTTTGAGATATTATCTTAAACCTGTCAGAATGGCCACTCACCAGTAATTCAACAAACAAGTATCAATGAAGATGTGGAGAAGGGAACACTTATGCACTGTTGGTGGGAATACAGACTGGTGCAGCCACTATCGAAAGTAGTGTGGAGTTACCACAAAACATTAAAAAGGCAACTGCCTTATGACCCAGTTATTCCATTTCTGGGAGTACAGTAAAAGAAATCTGAAATACTAATTTGAAAGAACATATGTATCCTTCTGTTCATTGCAGTGTTACTTACAATAGCCAAGATTTAGAAACAGTCCAAGTCCATCAGAAAATGAGTGGATCAAAAAGCTATGGTACATTTACACAGTGATACGCTACTCAGCCATAAAAAAAAGAAGGAAATCATAACTTTTACAACAGCATTAATAGACCTGGGAATTATATGCTAAAAAGCCTGTCAGATAAAGGCAAATACTATATTATTTCATTCATTATATGATTTCTAATGAACAAAATAAACTAACAAACAAAATAGAAACAGACTCATAGCTGTCAGAAAGAAGGGGTCAGTTAAAAAAGATGAAGATTAAGCAAAGGGAAAAAAACCTCATAGACAACAGTGTGGTCATTACCATAGTGAAACAGTGGCAGGAGAGGCAGGAGAGGGTAAAGGGGAGATAAATGCTGATGGAAAGAGACATGACTTGGGATGGTAAACACATAGTAAAATATACAGATGATGTATTATAGAATTTTACGCCTTAAATTCATGTTTATTAACCAAAATAACCCCAATAACTTCAATTAAAAATTGTCTTCAAATTTTTTTGCAAGTGCATATGCAGTTAGGAAAGGGACTAAATTATATTTACCATACAATTTTTGATAGTGTAAAATTGGAAACAATTTAAATTTAGCAAGGAATACATAAATTGCATTGTAATCATCAACTATAAAATATGTTTATAAAATAGATAACAAGGAAAACTTCTAAAATATTAGGAAAAATTAAAGATGACATATACAGAGTGACCATTCTGTCAATGAAGATGTGGAGAAGGAAACACTTATGCACTGTTGGTGGGAATACAGACTGGTACAGCCACTATGAAAAGTAGTGTGGAGTTATCTGTTAATTTTCTTAAATATTTTATTTATTATGTTTAGAGAGAGGGGAAGGGAGAGAGGCAAAGAGGAAGAAAGACATCAATGTATGGTTGCCTTTCACCTGCCTCCAGCTACAGACCTGGCTGGAGACCTGGCTTGCAACCTGGTTGTTGTGCCCTGGCTGGGAATCGAACCAGTGACCTTTGGGTTAGCAGGCTGGCACCTTATCCACTGTGCCACCAGCCTGGGTTATCAGTTAATTTTTAGTTACTCCCACACATTCATGGAGAATTGGATACCTGTATTGCCACATTTCTCTCTGCCCTAGTTCTACTCAATCTTTCTGAATGGCATGATTGCCCTAATATAACATACTTTCACATATCTGGTCTATGGTTTTTTTTAAAGATTTTTTTTATTCATTATTTTTTGTTTAGAGCGAAGGGCAGGGAGGGAGGAGAAAGGAAGAGAAACATCAACATATGGTTTGCCTTTCACCTGCCTGGTCTATGGGGGTTTTGTTTGTTTGTTTGTTTTTTTCTTTTTTCCTTTAATTTTATTTTTGTTGTATTACATTCATCCCATTTCCACCCCTGCTCTCCTCTTTCCCACTCTCCCATTTCCCCTGCCACAGTAAATCCCACTTGTTGTCTATGCCCATGAGTCATCCTTGCTAGTTCCTTGACTAAACTGCCCCCCTTCTTTGTATGGTTCTTTGCTGAAATTCCACTGATAACTCCATCCTACTTAGCAACCTACTCTATGATCACTCAAGGTATTATCAACCAGAAATTTTTTTTGTCTTCTATATTTTACAATATGGCAATCCATTTATTGACCAAAATCTCCTTTTATATTCTTGCTCCCCACTCATCTATTCTTTAAGCTTTTTTCTACTTCAGGCCCTTGACCACTTCATTTTACTCCCTATTCCACTTCTTTGCTTTTGTCCCTTTCCCTCTCCAAGCAGTATAGCCTTCATTCTCTAGCAATCCTTCAGTTTTTTGCTCCTGATCCATCATTCCCTAGCCTATGATGCCAACATTAGAATTCTTTGTTCTGCTTCTGGGCTGGAAAGCCTTAGTGGGAAGATCTGCCCAGTCACGTGGATGTGTATTGAGCTGTGGTTTCCCACCTCCATCAAGGTGGTGCTCCCTGCTCATTTCAACATGCTCCTACTCCTATTCCCTTGGGGGAAAAAATGCCTTACTTGATCAATGCACTCCTCTTCCCCTTTTTTGTTGACTTTCCTTTGTGCTTTCCAGACTATATTATCCCATTCCTTGATGCTGCTCCATCAATTAATTAGTACCAACATTGGTAGCTTCAGCCATTTTTAAAAGTCTCATTGCCATTTGAGCTGCTATCCTTTACTTTTCATAGTTAAGCTACCTGAAACAACAATCAACCCTTGGTCCTGGTTTTTACCTTTTTTTCTTTCTTATAAATCAATAGTTCAAGTCTGGCTTTTGCTCCCAAAACTGCTTTTTCCAAGATTACTAAGTGACCACCTTGTTGCTAAGGTCAATGGGAAAATTTAAATCCATATTTTATTGACTACTATGTAGACATTGATATTCTTTTTTTGGTTGTTTGTTTTTAGTTTTTAGTTTTTGTTTCTTTTGGTGACAGCATTCTTAAGATATAATTCACACATCATATAATTCACCCATTTAAAGTGTTTTCAATGATTTCTCATATACTCAGAGTTATGCAAGTCACCATCACAATTAATTCTAGAAATTTTATCACCCCCAAAGAAAGCCAGGCCCTTTGGCAGTCACTGCACTCTTGCATCCCCCTACTCAACCTAAAATAGCCATTAATCTACATTTGGTCCCTATAGATTTGCCTTTCTGGACATTTCACATATATCAAAAATAAATCATACAATGTATGTTTTCTGTGACTAGCTATTTTCACTGAGCTCCATATTTTCAAAGTTTATCCATGTTGTAGTATAAATTAGTATTTTGTTTCTCTTAATGGTCAAGTAATATCTCGTTTGTGTGAATACACCACATTTTATTTATCAATTCATCAGTTGATGTATGTATATTGGGCTATTCCCACTTTCAGCTCTTATGAATAATGCTGCTTATGAATATTTCTGTACAGGTTTTTGTGTGAATATATGTTTCTTTTTATTTGGGGTATATACCCAGAAATGTAATTGCTGAGTAACATGGTAAGTGTATGCTAATCTTTTGAGAAACTGCCAGATTATTTTCCAAAGTGGCTGCATTATTTTACATTCCATCCATCAGTGTATAGGAATTTGAATTTCTTCACGTCCTTATCCATATTTGCTGTTGTCTCTCTTTCTCAACACAGCCATCCTTTTGGGTATAACATGGCAGCACATGGGTTTTGGTTTGCATTCATTGATAACTAATGATGTTGAGCACTTTCACTGAAGACCATTTTATTATTGAGTTGTAATATTCTTGATGTATCCTAGATCTAAATCTTCTATCAAATATATTTCTTGCAAATTTTTCTCTTATTCTGTGGGTCCTATTTTCACTTTTTTAAAAAGATTTTATTATTTTTAAAGGGAGGGGAAGGGAGAAAGACAGAGAGGGAGAGAATCAATGTATGGTTGCCTTTCACCTTCCTGCAGCCACAGACCTGGCTGGACACCAGGCTTGCAACCTGATTATGTGCCCTGGCTGGGGAATCGAACCAGCGACCTTTGGGTTTGCAGGCCGGCACCTTATCCACTGTGCCTTCACCTATTCCCTTATGTGTTTGCCATAGTTAATCATTTCCCCAGTGTTTTGAACTCTGCGTCTGTTAGGTTGGTTATCTCCTCCTCACTCAGTTCTCCCTCTAAAGCCTTGATTTGCTCCTTCTTTTGGACCATACTTCTCTGTCTCCTCAATTTGACAGCCTCCTGCATTTGTCTCTGTGTAGTAGATAGAGCTGCCACACCTGTTACTTTGAAAGGGGTGAGCCTTAGTGTAGGGAAACTGATTTCACCAGGTTGTGGTGCTGTATCTGGGGGAGGGGTCAAAAAGGGAACAATGCTGCTTACTCAGCAATTGCCCCTTTTCGAGTCACTCATCCACTTCCTGTATGTGACTGGTACCCCTCTAGTTGTTGCTCTGGTGCTAGTTTCTTTAGCTGAACAGAAGCTTTTCAATTTGATATAGTCCCATTTGTTGATTTGTTCTTTTATTTCCTTTGCCCTTAGTGAAGTATCAGTAAACATATTTCTGCGTAGTATATCTAAAATTATACTTCCTATATTTTTCTCCAGGACCTTTATGGTGGCACTGCTTATGTTTAAGTCTTTTATCCATCTTGAGTTTATTCTGGTGCATGGTGTAAGTTGGTGGTCTAGTATTATTTTTTGGCATATCCCTGTCCAGTTCTCCCAATACCATTTGTTGAAGAGATTGTTTTTACTCCATTTTATATTCCTTTCCACTTTGTTGAACATTAATTGACCATAGAGTCCTGGGTTTATTTCTGTGTTCTCTATTCTGTTCCATTGATCTATATGTCTATTCTTATGCCAGTACCAGACTGGTTTGATTACAGTAGCCTTGTAGTATTGTTTGATGTCCAGTATTGTGATTCCTCCTACCTTGTTCTTTTTTCTCAAGAACGCTGTGGCTATTCGTGGGTTTTCTTGGCTCCATATAAATTTTTGAAGTATTTTTTCTGGATCTGTGAAATATGTTATTGGAATTTTAATTGAGGTTGCATTGAATTTATAGATTGCTTTAATTAGTATGGACATTTTAATGATATTAATTCTTCCCATCAATGAACATGGTATATGCTTCCATTTATTTGTATCTTTCTTCATCTCTTTCTTCAATGTTCTATAGTTTTCTGAGTAAAGGTCTCTTACCTCCTTGGATAAGTTTATTTCTAAGTACTTTATTTTTCTTGTTGCTATGGTAAATGGGATTTGATTTCTAGATTCTACCTCTGATGTTTCATAATTGGTATACAAAAATGCTGATTTCCAGATATTGACTTAATGCCCAGCTATTTTGCTAAATTTGCTTATTAGGTTGAGTAAGTTTTTGGTGGAACCTATTGGGTTTTGTATGTACACTATCATGTCATCTGCAGATAATGACAGTTTGCCCTTCTCCTTTCAAAGGAATCCCTTTGATTCCTTTTTCTTCTCTGATAGCTATGGCTAGAACTGAAGTGGAGAAACTGGGCAGCCTTGTCTTGTTTCTGTTCTTAGGGGGAAAGCCTTTAGTTTTTGCCCGTTGCATATGATATTGGCTTCAGGTTTCTCATAGATGGCCTTTATGATGGTGAGGTATGCTCCCTCTATTCCCATTTTGCTGAGGGTTTTAATCATAAATGGTTGCTGTACTTTAGCAAATGAATTTTCAGCATCTATTGATATGATCATATTGTTTTTGTCTCATTTTGTTGATGTGATGTATTATTTTTATTGATTTGTGAATGTTGTACCATCCTTGCATCTCTGGGATGAAACACACTTAATCATGGTGTATGATCTTTTTAATGTATTGCTGGATCAGGCTGGCCAATATTTTCTTGAGAATTAGAATCAAACACACATAGATGTGTCTTGACCTGGTTTTGGAATTAGAATAATATTGGCCCCATAGAAAAAGTTTGGAAGTTTTCCCTCTTCTTGGATTTTTTGCAATAGTTCAAGAAGTGTAACAGTTAGTTCTTCTCTAAATGTATGGGTAAAATTTACCTGTGTAGCCATCTGGTCTGGGGCACTTGTGATTTGGGAGATTTTTTATTATTTCTTCAATTTCACTAGTTGTTATTGGTCTATTCAGGATTTCTTCTTCTGGATTCAGTTTTGGTAGATTATACATTTCCATAAATGTGTCCATTTCATCCAGGTTGTCATATTTCTTGTTATATAATTGTTTTCAGTAATACCTTACAATCCTTTGAATTTCTGAAATGTTAGTTGTGATTTCTCCTTTGTCATTTCTGATTCTGTTTATTTGGGTCCTCTCTCTGTTTTTCTTGATGAGTCTGGATAAAGGCTTGTCAATTTTGCTTATTTTTTCAAGGAACCAGCTCCTGGACTTGTTGATTATTCCAAATGTAGTTTTAGTCTCTAAGTTATTTAATTATTCTCTGATCTTGATGACTTCCTTCCTTTTACTTGCTCTGGGCTTTGTCTGTTGTTGCTCCTCTAGTTCTTGAAGGTTTATGGTTAGGTGGTTTGGATAAGCTTCTTTTGACCTTTTTAGGTAGGCCTGTATTGCTATGAAGTTCCTTCTGGGGACTGCCTTTGCTATTTCCCATAGGTTTTGGACTGTTGTGTATTCATTGTCATTTGTTTCCAGAAACTTTCTGATTTCATCTTTGATCTCATTGTCAACCCATTCATTACTTAAAACCATGTTATTCAGTCTCCATGAGTTAGAGTGTTTTTGTTTTTTTCCCTTGACATTGGTTCCTAGTTTCAAGCCATTGTGATCTGAGAAGATGCTTGGTATAATTTCAATTTTCCTTTCTTTGTGGAGACTTGTCTTGTGACTTACCATGTGGTCTATCTTTGAGAATGTCCCATGTGCATTTGAAAAGAATGTGTATTTTGCTTCTTAGGGGTGGAAGGCTTTGTATATATCAGTTAAGTCCATTTCCTCTTGAGTGTTGTTCAATGCCACAACATTCTTGGTGGTTTTTTTGTTTGTTTGTTTGTTTGTTTGGAAGATCTGTCCATTGTTGATAGTGGGGTATTAAAATCCCCTCCTATAAGTGTGTTGCTGTCTATATCCTTCTTGAAGTCCTCCAAGATTTTCCTAATATATTTTGGAGCTCCTATGTTGGGTGCATATGTGTTTGCCAGAGTTATTTCTTCTTGATGAATTTTTCCCTTAAGTATTACGAAATGTTCTTATCTCTTTTTATGGCCTTCATCATAAAATCTATTTTGTCAGAAATAATTATTGCTACTCCAGCCTTTTTTTCATGCCTATTTGCTTGATATATATTTTTCCATCCCTTCACTTTCAATCTGTGTCAATCTTTTGTTCTGAGGTGGATTTCTTGAAGACAGCATATATGTGGGTCATGTTTTCTTATCCATTCGGCTACCCTATGCCTTTTGATTGGTGCATTTAATCCATTTACATTTAAGGTTATTATTGATCGATACTTATTTATTGCCATTTCACCGCTTTGTACCTGTGTTCTTCTCTATCTCTGTTTCTTCATTTCTTAAAAGCAGACCCTTTAGCATTTCTTGGAATGCTGGTTCGTTAGAGATGTATTCTTTTAGTCTTCTTTTTTCTGGGAAACTCCTTATTTCTCCTTCCATTTTGAATGAGATCCTTGTTGGGTGGAGTATTCTTGGTTGCAGGCCTTTGTTTCCCATTACTTGGAATATTTTTGTCATTCCTTTCTGGCTTGTATTGTTTCTGTTGAGTAATCATTTGATAACCTTATTAAGTCCCCTTACATGTTATTTGTCATTTCTCTCTTGATGCTTTTAGGATTCTCTCTTTGTCTTTGAAATTTGCCATTTTAATTTTAATGTGTTTTGAAATGGGTCTTTTTGGATTGATCTTCATTGGGACCCCCTGTGCTTCCTGAACTTGAGTAATGTTCTCACTCATCATGTTAGGGAAATTTTCTATTGTTACTTTTTTGAACAGGTTTTCCATTCCTTCTTTCTCTTCTTCTTCTGGTATCCGTATGATATGGATATTATTGTATTTCATGTTGTCCTGCAGCTCTCTTAAAACCTCTTCATTTTTGTTCAGCCTTTTTTCATTTTGTTGCACTGTCTTGAATTTTTTCCTACATTGTCTTCCAGCTAGTTGATCCAATCCTCTGCTTTCTCTAGCCTACTGTTGATTCCTTCTACTGTATTCCTCAATTCAGATATTGTATTCTTTATTTCCCCCTGCCTCTTCCTGATAGTTTCTAAGTCCTTTTTAATGCTGATGTAGCTCTCAGTAAGTTCTTTGTAGCTTCCCTGGAGTTCTTTGTAGTTCCCCTGGATTTGTTTATAGTTTTCTTTGAGCTGGCTGAGCTTGTTGAGTTTCTCTATCATCATTATTCTGAATTCTATATCTGATACTTTGTTTGCCACTGTTTCAGTTAGTGATCTTTATGGGGATTCCCCCTTTCCTTTTGGTGATGGTCCTTTCCCCCACCATTTTGGGTGTCTGTGTTGCTTGTTTTTGTCTTGGATTAATCTGCTTTGATTCCTTGCTTTTGTGGAGGACCCTTCTGTGTTAGGAGATTGTGTTGCAGTCTCCTTGATTTCCTCAACTTGTTGATCTTGGGGTGCCCTTTATGTCATTAACTTAGGCTGTCTGGTTGTATTTTAGATTTGTTGTACATGTTGCTTCTTTCCCTCCAGTTGGCTGATTGACAGATACTCCTTTCATCCCATCTCATACACTGTTTTTGAGCTACTCCTAAAACAGAACCACCAGTCCAGGCAAAATAACCACACCTTCAGAGATATCTTTCTCCTTTAATCCCCCTTTTAACTGCCTATGAATGTGACTATATACCCATACCCTCCAAGGTAACCCCTGCTTTTAATCACACCTTCAACTGCAACTGAGCCAGTCTTAACAAGGATATAGATATATTAAGACTGTTGTATGAGGGGGGAAAATTATTAAGTTGACTAAAGTATAGATAATTTTGAAGGGTGCTAAGGAATAGCAAAGATAGTGAGGGTACAAGAGAGAAAGCAAACTTATCTCATATAGAAATGGGAAAGGAGAAAATCAGAATGCCTCAAGTATGAGTGAACAGTATAAGTCTATATATATAGTTGCTGCATCTACCTCTCTGTCCACCCTCAATGAGCACTGATTGGTCCAGGTGGAGCCAGGACCCATGTGCTTTTAGCAGAAAAAAAGAATGTGTAATCCCTAGTAGTGCACCCACACACACACACTCACAAAAAAAAAATAGGTTTTTAAGCGGCTGTGAAGGGGAGTAATACTTAGATTGTGGACTGGGAATGAGTTGTAGCAGGATAGTAAGTAGACTTTAAAACAACAGTAGGAAGAGGGTCTTGGATAGTTAGGTGGATTGAGGTAAGGAAGGAGTAAAAATATGGGAATTGGGAAACACTATGATATAAACAGTATTTTCTTAAAATGCACTAATTGTGAGGGTTGGAAGTAATTTTTGTAAAGGATATGTTAGTGATTAATAGTTTATGTAGCTCTCGGTATAACTCAGGTGCTTAAGATTAGCAGAGATCCATTTCCCTAGTCTGCCTCTTTTCTTGATCAAGTCTCTGCAGTCTACAGTCAGGCCATGTGGTCTTGGAGTATCAGGGCCTATTGCTGTTACAGTCAGGGCTGATTCTAATTGCCACCCCTTCCCTGCCAAGTAGGCTGAACCTCCAGTAGCTAAGCTGGATTTCTACACTGCTGGTGTTTTGGGGCCCTCTCTTCTCTCACTGGTTCTGTTTCAAGAACTGCAGGGTGCTTATGTGGTGTCAATGGCTGCTCCTCCCCCTCCAGCTCCTCTGGGAGGTTTTTGCCTGAGATGGGCACCTGGCTCCAAGGGATTGTGGGGTCTGCCACTTCATTTGCTCCTGTGATGGCTAGCCCACCCCTTCCGGCTGGTGGAGGAGGAGCACCTATATGCAAAGAGTACCTGGCTCCCCAGGGGACCCATTGCTTGTAGGTGATGGCTAGCCCTCCAAGAAGTCCCTTCTTTGAGGAGGTTTTCACCACCACCTCTGCAATGGGCACCTGACTCCCCGGAGGGCCCATAGCATTATTCTGGGGCAATGGCTAGCCCTCCCTGTCCAGCTTTTTATGGAGGTTTTCACTGCATTCAATGGGCCTCTGGTTCTGTGGGGAGTCCCATAGGAACAGTGCTGATGGCCCTCTCCAGCTCTTCAAGGATGTTTTTGTCACCTGCAATGGGTGGGCCAGTTGCACCAGCAGCAAGTTCCTGATGCACAGTTTTGAGTTTTCATAGGAGCCTGTGCCACAGTGTAGATGCAAAGGAGTTGGGCCTCCCTTCTCGCTGGAGCTCTGTGCTGTCCTCTCCCTGGGTGGCACAGCAACACAATTTTTGGCCCTCTCACTGCCCCAGCCAGTGCTCTTCCCAGCTCCCCCACTCCTGCTCCCTGCAGGTCTCTCCTCCTCTGACTCTGGCTTCAGGAGGAGCTTCCTCTCTCTCTCAGCCTCCAGAGTATGGCTCTCACACAGTCCCTCCCCTTCAGGAGTTCGACTCCTCAATCTCCCCAAGTTTGTGCTCACTGTCCACAATTCATTGCTCAGATTTCTCATCACCCGAGGGCCTGAAGCTGTCTCCAGTTAGAGCCACCACTGCCCAGAGCCTACCTCAGCCTGACTGCTGGCAGGTTTGGAACTATCTCACCTGCTCTCCTGTAGGTCTCTGCAGCCTCTGGGCTGTGCATCCCTGAGTCCAGATGCTTACTATTCCAATTTGTAGGGACCTACAGACATCTCATGCTCCCTACCCTATGCCCCAGCTGCTCTGGCACTTTAGAATGCCATCAGCACTACCCTCTACTCTGTTGCCATCTTCCTTCTGGATTTGATCCATTTTGAGTTAATTTTTGTATATGAAGTCTGATAGGGTGAATTTATACTCTCAATACCTAAAATTCTCTCTTCTCTTAGAATCTAATACTAGTTTTCTCCCAGTTTTCACCCTATCACACTTCACAATCATTTTGTTTCTGTAAAAAGTGTTTCTTTCTCCTCCACATGTCTCCATTATAACTGTTGATTCACTTTTGACTCCCTTACTTGATTGTAAGTTTGAGAACAGAAACTTTCTTATGTAACCTTATATTCCTCAAACCCCCTGAAAAGCCCCAAACTCTCTGGGTATTAATCTGTTTATGTAAAAAGCAAAGATGGCATCTGGACAAAGGCCTGAAGGTAAAATATAGAACATGTGTGTGTGCATACACACAGATACGTAGACCTTGCTTTTTTCTATTCCCTGTATTATCTATAATAAAGATATATGAAAACAATAGGAAAATGTCTATATTTAATAAAATGAGAAAAAGGAGCAAAACTTTTGACAAATAAGAACAAATTATTTCACTGATAACATCACTAGATTCTGAGACCAAATAAGCCATGTAATTAAAAGCAACTTTTACTAAAATATTTAAACAAATGTAAGACAAAGCTTTAAAACAAACCTCAGATATTGATGTCCTTGTTATCAAGTAAACTCCACATTCCTTTGGACAAGATTCATCTCATATGTCTTGTACCTATCATGATGCTTGCCATATAGCTCATCTAAATTATTTTGTTTATTTAATTACTATGTCTTGAGAAGCTACCATGGGCCAGAAACAACAAATTGTACTGCAAAAAAAAAAAAAAAAAGCATAGTCTCCGCATCTTGATCCTCTGTGCAGTTGAAATGAGGAACAGATTTATACTGAACAAAATGAAATCTGCTTGTATTTTTCACATGTGGTCTTTTTAAAATTTCAATTATAATAGCAGTATATGTCAAACAAATTTTAAGAAGTTAAAGAAAAACTAAGGAAATACTACAAAAATATTGCAGAGTCTCTTCTACAGGTGAACTTCCCTAAAATTTGAGAGGATTGAAGAGATGAGTGAAACCAGGCTTTTGCCCCATGAAAGGCTAGTGGAAAAAGAGGTGGACAGACACAGATACATAACTATACCCACAGCAGTCTACGAGAAATGCTGTAATAGAGATAGGGCAGGATTACAAGAAGAACATCATGTTGTACTAGGGAGGTTTCTGCTCAGGCCTGCCTCTTTGGCAACTTATACAGGGACATCTTTACAAATGAGTTTGAGTATCTGTGTGCCCACAGAGCATTTGCCATCCTGCCCACACTGACAGGCCCAGGAATCATTGAATGCTGAGTTCCTATTCATGTGCAGGGCAAGACCTGGGTATGGATTGGGTTTCCATCTCTTCTAGAAGCCAAGATCACCACTACAAGATGGGAAGAAAAGCTGGGACCATCTATTTTAACCTCCACATGGTACCTTACCTTTTGTTATGTCCTTTGATCCCTGAGCTTGTGTCCATGCTCAAGGACAAGTGTCCTTTCAACTCCACCTCTAGCAGCCCCTCAGATTTTTGAGGTTACCCACACTGAAAAGTAGAAGAAATGTACATTCAATTAAGTATAACTCAAATGATCTGTTTTATCAAAGCAAGTGGATCATAAATCAGAAGAATAGGTGAAGTCTAAATTATATAAATAAGACAGGAAGTTGGCAATGGCTCTGTCTTGGCAAGCTATCATCCCTGGTCTACACAAGGTCAATATGGTAATTCATTTCCTGAAATTACTTAATTCTGCTGTCTGTAACCAAATGATTATTTATCTTTAAGTACCGAAGCATGTCATTTCAGATAAAATTGATATTTGGAAATCCAAGTGTGCCCTTAGGTGAATTGTTACTACCATGGGCTGGACTCCCTTCACAGAAGAAGATTCCTTAAACACCTTAAAATAGGAATGCATTAATTTTTTTTTAAATCACTTTATACCACCATTCCTGGAACACAGTCATTCCATAAAACTGGATATATCTCTATAAACAAAACATCCCACTATGGTCAGCCAGATAATGTTTGCACAAAGACAAGTTTCCAAAATTTGAGTGATAAAGTCTTAATGCTGCCAAGACAGATTGCTGTAAGTCAGTTTTAACTTCCTTTAAAATTATAGTAATTGATAACAGATTTTTTCCTATCATTGGCCCAGGGATATTTAAATGCAGGCTTGAAAAATACCCAAAACAGATCTATAAGATACCCTAAAAGAAAGTTTTCCTCATGGCACCAGTGTAATATTCTCCCAGGTTTCTGGCAAAGATTGTCTCCATTGCCTTCCTCCAACAAAATGGGCCTACGCATACTATAAAATAGACCTGGAGAATGCTCAGCAATCTGCTGACAGAGGGCTTGCTAAGTGAGCATCTTCCCCCTCCATAAGCTGAAGTCTGATCATTTCTCTGTTCATCTCATTTGCACTATCTAATGAAAAATACACAACCTTAAACTATATTTGAAGCTATGAATTTATTAGACCTTTACACAAGAAGCTAGATCCAGAATGAGTGTCTTCACTGTAAACATGTTAAATGAAGCAGCGTACATTATTCGAAGATATTGATGAAATGCTTTATCTGCTTATAAAATTCTATGCATTTATTCAATAAACATTTAACAAACACTAAGAAGACAAGGTAAGAACCTTGTCTTTGATAGGAAGAGATAAACTACAAGTAGGCTGGGGTTGGACATGGCCTAAGAAAAATGAATGGGCCCTCAGAAGAAAGATTGATGCTCTCTTGGGCCAAAGAATGGATGGACTCTCAGTACAGTTAATGGAAAAACTTGGAAAGAGACTCTAACCAGTGACTCTACAAACACCAGGACTTCCTTTTTCAAACATGAAAAGTTTTCAAGTGATGGTATCTTTAGCAGAGATACAAATTTGTTCTTCCCCCACCCCCTAAAACTGAAAGTATGTTTAGAATAACCTAGGTGATTATTTATATGGAAAGCTCTTTTTTCCAACAAAGAAAAGATTGTATTTTATGCTGATTCATTACATCAGATAGACTTTCTTCCTATCTGCATAGTGCTCACCTTTCTAGACTTGATTATATGCTGCAGGTGACCTGGAGAAACTTCCCCCTCCTCACTTTGAGGAAGAAAATGATAGCTCTCCTGAGCACAAGACATTGCCATCTGTATGCATTAGAATAAGCCAATTAGGATAATAGGACTTTCTAAGCCTTTAAAGGTAAAGACAAACTGGTGGATAGGGGAATGGGGCTGGAGAATGATGATCTTAGATTTGCTCACATTCTGAAAGTGATTTTTCTCCTTTACATAGCTATTAAGGTAATGGAAACTATCAATTTTACTCTATTTACTCCATAAGGTCTTTTCTTGTAACTGCATTTGAACACATATTACAACAAATGAATAATAAAAGGTAAGGTGGGATGCTTTTTCAGTGTTGGAGCTAAAGAGAGCACATTCTTAGTTGCAGAGCTCCATGTGGTTGGCCATGAATGTCAGAACATGTCGAGGGAATCAGGAGCAGTCAGCAAATCCAGTATGCTATAAATGTGGGAGGTTGTTATGTTTCCTATGGAAAGGCATGAGCAGAATCCATCAAGTTGGGCTTTAATTAGGACGCAAATCCATCAAGAGACTAAATGCCAGGGCTAATTCTGGCATTGTCCAAACCAAAACAAACAAAAAATGCTCAGTTAGACATTGTCTCCTGATCCTGAGCTAAAATGGAAGCATTTGCCTAATTAGAAAAAGACATTCATCCAACACAAACTAGGAGACTTGTCCATGGAGGTTGCATGAAAATTATTTGAGGGTGGATAAGAATTTCTATAACTCCCAAGAACGTGCTGACAGAATTATACAGCCTTTGATGAAATTCTCAGTGCATCCTGCTCACAAGACTGTGTGAAGCAAGTTATCCTTATCTTTAAATGAACAAATGCCAAGAATATCCCACCCCAATAGCTTCTCTCAGCAGAGAAGGAAAATGCGTAATTTTTTTGACTGGATACACATTTTGCTTTCATTTTCTGTGTTGATTATATTTTCCAAATTCATTTTAATTGAATTGGTCCAGCTTAAAATTTAATTGGCTTTATAGAACACAAAAATAAGTTATAACAGTTGTGTTGAGTTTTTAAAATGTAAAATAGAAAAATAAAATAATGCAAGCAGATTTATTCAGGGGTGTCGGGTCTATCCCACACTATTCTACACATATGCAGTTTGATCCAGACTGCACTCCTATCATTTAAAGGTGCCAGAAAATTATTATACATGTGACCATATTAAGCAACTCATTTTCTGTTTAGAGAAAGGAAGATTACCTATATTACAATCCTGCATTTTAATATCAGGAAAGCCAGTGCATACAGTCACACAATTGGCAAGAATTCTTCACATAAAAACATCAATGAAGAAGTCACCTGCACATATTGCTGTGTACTAATGAACAGATCTCACCTGTGTCTGAAGAAACTGAAATGTCAGTGCCTGCAAATAATAGATTGTGTGTGAAGATCACATTTTCTTCACATGGAATTTAGTTTTCCTGTGCAGACAAAATTTTTAATGAAATATTTGACTTTTGTCTACCAAAATATCGTTCCCAGAATATTCTTCAGAGGCAAAAAGATATATGCTATTAAATCATTCATTTTTTAAATTCTCACTCTAGGATATATTTTTTTAAGAGAGCAAGAAACATCAATCGGTTGCTTCCCATACATTCCCTAACAGGGTCTTAAACTCACAACCTAGGTACATGCCCTTACCAGGGATTGAACCTGCAACCTTTGGTGTACAGGGCAACAGTCCAACCAACTGAGCCACCCAGCCAGGTAATTTCTTTTTTTTAGTTCAAGTTGCACTCATATTAAGATCTTAGGGTTTTATAATAATAAAATGACTATGTGTTCAGTAGTGCCTCCAGTTATTTATGATAGGTTATTTAAAGCTTTGAATTTTTTCATCATGAAAAGTTTTTTCTCACTTAAGAGCAAGTCAGGGTAGTAAGTGTAAATCACAGTCCCAACGTAGACAAAGGTCCAACAGATAAAAGGCCCTAGGAATGACTCAATCTGCCACACAAAGGAAAATGATAAAAGTAGGCCACACATAAAAATTTCTCCAGTCCCTTTCCCAGTCTTCTTTATAGAATGCAGCCCCAGGCCCTCAAGATTCTTAGAAGAGAAAATAACCCTCTGTAATGTTGCTGAGGAGGATTGTTAAAAGGCAAGAAATTTTCCACCCTTGTGGGAACTAAGAGTGGAGAAGTCAGTCTAGACCAAACTCCCTGAATGCACTTCAAAGAGGAGGCAGAAAAACTGGGCCTCTTTCTCACTCTAAGTACCGCTCTTTTCTTGACCTGTGAAACATACCTCAAATACCCTCTCCCTGAGTGACTTAAACTCTCCTTTCCCTAATCTAAATGTCATTGTACCATTCCATCCAACCATTAATACTTCTTCTAAAATGTGCCTCAACAGAATTCCTTACTTCTTTTATTGCAGAAAGTTCCAACAATTGTTCCTTTGATAAAAATGCTGTAATGCCCGTGTTTTCTTCATTCTTTGTTTTGTGTAACATACTTCACATCCCCACTGAACTAAACTGTGCGGAGGTGTTGATAGAGCCAATCTTGGCTATATTCCACCTGCTGCTGACTGCCCTCCTCTCTGATATGCTAAGCACTACCCTGGGGCTGCTTTTTGGGTAGGGATGGCTAGCAACAGGACAAACGGAAGCATCCCATGGGCTTTCCACCCAGGGCCTAGCTTTGTGTCATGCACAGCCCTGACGAAGAGGGTCACTGCAAATAGTTAACCAGATGGTTTTTGGAGATCTGGGTTGCACATACAGGACAAGATCAGTTGGTATCAATAGCAGAATGAAACAAAAGGAAAGGATACAGGTACGACAAAGAAATTGTGTTGATCTTAAGAGAGCACCTGACATAGCTCTATTTACATGGCCTCAGCATTATTTGACAGCGATCCTGAGTGATTCTGTTGCTTACATAGAAAATGCCTAGGCCCTGGCTAGTAGCACAGTGGATAAGACACTGGCCTGAGAAACCCAAAAGTTACTGGTTCGATTCCCCTGTCATGACATATAACCAGGTTGCAAAGCCAGGTCTCCAACCATATCCGTAGCTAGAGGCAGGTGAAAGACAACCATACGCTGATTTCTCTCTCCCTCGCTGCCTCTACCCCTACCCCTCTCTCTAAAAATAATAAATAAAATCTTAAAAAAAAAAAAAAAAGAAAAGAAAATGCCTAATTAAATATATACTAACCTATCCATTTTCCCTCCACACTTTGCATCTTTCTCCCTTTCCCTCAGCATCCAGGAATCCCATCGTTGTTGATTCTAGAACCTTATCCCTCTTTCTTTACCCCTGCTCCTTTAGTAATGCATCTCCCATCACCACCCATGGGGATTGTTAGAGACAGCAGAAGACAACAGTGCTATTCCACCTGCTGAATGTGCAAAGTGTGTAAGATACTTTGGTTAAGAAGCATTGGCTAGCTGACTATATGTAACAACAGTTTGAAAGACATGTATTGTTTATTCCTGGTTCCTGACATCTAACTAAGAACAGTGAAGTCATACAATCTTAAATTCTGCTCAGTGGTGTTTAGCATTAAGCTTCTCTGTGATTTATCATCTGGGCCATATTTACCCCACCAATAACAGAAGGCAACCTGCTTTGCTGTAACATTGCAGTTTAGTTCATTTTGATAAAGAGCAGAGCCTGTAATGAACTAAAAAAAGATGAAATATTTATTTTTATAGTAAAATAAATGCCTTTCTATCTTTTTAAGCCAATGAAACTCTCAAATTTTTAAATTTAATTTTATTTTTATATGGGTTTTTTTATTGCTTATGATATTACAGTTGTTCCAATTTTCCCCTTTTGTCACCCTCCCCTTAGCCCTCCCTTTCCCTCAGTCAGTCCCCACACTGTTGTCCATGTCTATGGGTAATACATATACGTTCTTTGTCTAATCCCTTCACCTCTTACCAATCAGTCCCAACCTCACCACTCCCCTCTTATAGCTGTTCCTTGTTTCTGTGCCTCTGTTCCTATTTTGTTCTTTAGTTTATTTTGTTCCTTAGATTCCAGTTATAAGAGAGATCATATGGTATTTGTCTTTCATTGCCTGGCTTATTTCATTTATCATAAAAGTCTCCAGCTCCATTCATGCTGTCACAAAAGGCAGAATCCCTTTTTTTACTGCTGTTAGTATTTCATTGTATAAATGTACCATAGCTTTTTTATCCACTCATCTGATGATAGGCACTGAGGCTGTTGCCAAATCTTGGCTATTGTAAATAATGCTTCTATGAACATGAGAGTGCATATATTCTTTTGAATTGGTGTTTCAAGATTCTTTGTATATATTCCCAGAAGTAGAATTTCTGGGTCAAAAAACAGTTCCATTTTTAATTTTGTGAGGAAATTTCACACTGTTTTTCAGAGTGGTTTTACCATTCTGCATTCCACCAATATTGCACTAGGGTTTCCTTTTCTCCGTACCCTCACCAGCACTTGTTTGTCAATTTATTGATGATAGACATTCTGGCAGGTGTGAAAATGGTGTTTTGTGGTTTTAATTTGCATCTCTCTGATTGCTAGTGATGTTGAGCATCTTTTCATATGTCTATGTCTATGGGCTATCTGTATGCCCTCCTTGAAGAAGTGTCTATTCAGGTCATTTTTAAATTGGATTGTTTGTCTTCCTGGTGTTGAGTCATGTGGATTCTTTATATATTTTGGAGAGTAAACCCTTGTTCAATGTATCATTGGCAAATATGTTCTCCCATACAGAAAAAACAAACACTTTTTATTTTGCTGATGGTTTCTTTAGCTGTGCAGAAGCTTTTTAATTCAATATAGTTCCATTTGTTTATTTTTTTATTTGTTTTCCTTGCCATAGGAGATATATCAGCAAAAATATTGCTATAATACATACCTAAAATGTTATTGCCTCTGCGTGTCTTTAAAATTTTTATAATATCATGACTAATATTTAAGTCTTTTCTCCATCCTGAGTTTATTCTAGTGTGCAGTGTAAGTTGGGGTCTAGTTTAATTTTTTTTTTTTTTGCAAGTACTAGTCTAGTTCTCTCAATACCATTTATTGAAGAGACTGTCTATACTGCACTGCATGCTCTTGACTCCTTTGTCAAATATTAATTGACCATAAAGCCCTGGGTTTATTTCTGGACTCTCTATTCTGTTCCAATGATCTATGTGTTTGTTCTTATGCCAGTACCAGGCTGTTTTGATTACAGTGTCCTTATGGTATAGTTGGATATCAACTATTGTGATTCAACTTTGTTCTTATTTCTCAAGAGTGCTGAGGCTATTCAGTGTCTTTTTTAGTTTCATATAAATTTTTTGAATATTGTTCTAGATCTGTTAAATATGACATTGGCAGTTTTCAGACTAACATCACTTGAGTGAATATTTCTCTGATAAGAGATTTTTGCCTTCCCACTGCATACCATGAGTTGTGTTCACTTTAGAATGTGATCTATTTTAAGGAATATTTTGTCTGTTTTGGGCTCCATTTACCCTGGCATAATAGAAAAATGTTAAGAGGAATATATTATCTTTCTCTAGGCATGGTTTTGTGTCTCTTAAGTGTGAAATGTTATAAAGTATGATATGTCATAATGATAATTTATAATAGAATCTGGCCCCTGGTACAGATAACATATATAAAATTAGTTGATTACACAGCTATTTGCATCTAGAATCAACAGTTTTCCTAGGTGATCCTTCTTCCCCTTTCTGGCTACCTGGCCTGTTAAGTTACAAACACTCTCAGCAATAACATGTCTGTGTTAGCATCTTGCCTTCAACATATAAGATGAAATAAAGTGGTTTCTTCTCATTTCTACTGCCCTAAGGCAATCCATGCATTTGTCTCTTGCCTAAAAATGTCTTCCTTCTTTTTATTTCTGGTTATTTGTTTAGTTTGTTTTTATTTTTTTAGGTTTTGTTGTTGATGTGAATTTGTTGTCATTTTAATGTTAAAGCTTTGATCTTTTTCTTAAATAAGTCCCTTTAACATTTCATATAATAATGGCTTGGTGATGATGAACTCCTTTAGCTTTATCTTGTCTGGGAAGCACTTTATCTGCCATTCCATTCTAAATGATAAGAGAGCTTTGCTGGATGGAGTAATTTTGGTTGTAAGTCCTTGCTTTTCATCACATAGAATACTTTTTGCTAGTCCTTTCTTGCCTGCAAAGTTTCTTTTGAGAAATCAGGTGATAGTCTTATAGGAACCCCTTTACAGGTAACTGTCTTCTTTTGCTGTTTTTAGAATTCTCTCTTTATCTTTATCTTTGGCATTTTAAAGATGATGTGTCATGGTATGGTCCTCCTTGGGCCTAGCTTGTTTGGGACTATCTGTGCTTCCTAGACTTGTATGTCTATTTCCTTCACTGAATTTGGTAAGTTTTCCTTCTTTTTTTTTTTTCACACAAGTTTTTGAGTTCTTGTCCTTCCTCTCCTCCTTCTGGCACCTCTAAGATTTGGATGTTGGTATGTTTAAAGTTGTTCCAGAAGCTCCTAAGCCTCTCCTTGTTTTTTTTTTTTTTTTTCAATTCTTGTTTCCTCATTATTTCTTCCCTTCTCCAGTTTCCTTCCCTTCATCATTGTGTGATTTTCTTTCTTTTCACTTAGCATAGCCTTCACTTATTCCCTTTTGCATTTGCCATATTTAAGCATATCTGTCAAATCTGTGAGCATGTTCATCATTAGCATTTTGAACTCTACATCTCTTAGGTTGGATAGCTCCTTGTTGCTTAGTTCTCCCACTGGAACTTGATCTGTTCCCTCTTTTGGGTCATACTGTTCTGTCTCTTCAACTTAACAGGCTCCTATGTTTGCCTCTGTGTCCTAGGTAGAGTTGTTGCTCCTGTTACATTGTAAGGATCAGAGCCTTAGGTGTTCATTAGTATGAGGTGACCCAGTGAGCTTTTTTTAGGAATCGAACCAGCAAGCTTTCCTTTTATTTTTAAAAAATCAAATTTTTGCATCAAATATTTACCTGAGTTTAGCTATGTGAGTCACATCATTCATTATTCATCAATTGCATGCAACTTGAGAAGGGCCTAAGTCACACAAAGACAAATTATTAGTATTATTTAGAAGAATAAAAAGCAGTATGTTACCTTAATATTCAGGCCAAGAAATATTTCACAAAATGTCCCACTGTGTCCTTTCTCTCCTAATTTTATCAAGTAAAGCTGATTTACTGAGTAAAGAACAAAGTAGCCTGCCACTTTCTTCCCCACAATGAATACACAAGCCTAGACACAGTTATTTTGTACATTTTGGCAAATGGATCACAGGAAAATCATTATACTATTTCACAGATATCTAATATTTGGTTTTCTATAGCCAATGGAAATTGGTTGTTGTTTTATGACATATATTGAACAGCAAAGTAATACGAAATTTTTCCTTCTTGATTTTAATAGACCCTTTTTTTTATGCTTTGGTAATTTATTATGTATTGGGTTTTGGGGAACTACATTATCATATTAATAATTCATTTTATAAGTATTAAGGATCTACAACCTACTAAGTAGGAAGAATTAAGAACAAAAGAAGAAAACTGTGGTCTTTGATTCACAGAGTCCCCATATTGTAAGAGGCTAAAAACCAACACTTCCCTTTTCCACTATCTAGTTAGTTAATGCTGAGTGGTTTTGGGGTGGGCACTGCCAGAGAAAATATTTGGCCATCTATCTCTTAAACTGCATTGTGCCTGAATTTGAGGGAGGTGGGGAGGGAAAGGGGAAGAGAGAGTAAGGGAGAGAGAGAGAGAAAGAGAGCGAGAGAAAGAAAGAGAGAAAGAGAGAGTAGAAGAAGAGAAAAGGAAAGAAGGAAGGAAGGAAGGAAGGATGGATGGAAGGAAGGAAGGAAGGAAGGAAGAAAGAGAGAAAAAAGAAAGGAGAAGAAAAAAGTGACATCTTTGAATGAAATAAGCCATTCTCAATATGTCAGACAGACATAATGCATTTTGTTCACAGCTTTTCTTATAACAGGCTTCTTTCAAAGATAAGGTATAAATTTAAACTAGCCTTTTTAAGATCAGTAAATTCTGAGTTAAAAAAAAAAAAACCTACAAAGTGCCTAATTCACATATGGCCATTTTAAAAGAGGACAGAGTTGGTTAGATTCAGAAGACATTCAGCATTTCCTAAATGCATACCAGTTCACTGCTTTCCTCAGGAGGAAAGGTGAAAGCTGGCTTGCATTTTCCCTGGCTGTAAACATTGGTGTATTCATTCTCTAAACATAAAATAATAATGATTTTTAATAGCATACACTTCTGGTATAGAATCTATTGGTTGGAATCATGTTACTAATGGAATTTAAGCTATTTTCACTCATCATACATAGTAATACTCAGTTTCAGCTCTAGGTAAAATTGCTCAATAGGTAAAACTTATATTTGGTGCCTTTCACCTTAGTAGAAATTTCCCCTGACAGGGAAACTAGACCATATTTACAAAGATGTTTATAACTAATGCAGCAAAATATTCAGTATTTTGTAGTCAGTATTTTACCTCTTTCAGGGATATTTGTATTTTTATATTATAAAAATATAATAATATATTTTTAACATTCCAGAAAAAAGTGATTGTGAACTTCAGATTTAAGGTTATAGCTACCAGCCAGAGAAGGAAGTATCTAGCCCAGAGAAGTATCTGAGCTAGAAGAGCTCTGAACACTCCTTTCATCAACTACCAACTACGATGCTACTGTCAATGTGGAACCTGATTCTGGGAAAGCAGCAAAGTACTCAGTTTTAAGCATAAACCTAGCTATTACTTATAACTATATATTAGATTAAGTATTCCAATTTAACATTACAGAATAGTCCTTTGCAAAATGTTACACAATCGCATTATGAATATAGAGCATTTGGATTCTCTATACTTTTTCAAAATACAGATAGCAAGACAATTAACATGTACTGTTCTTTGTTTATCTAAAGGAAATTTCCATGAAATAAAAAAGAGAAGCCCTGACCAGGTGTGGCTCAGTTGGTTGTACATAATCCCACAAAGCTAAAGGCCACAGGCTCAATTCCTGATCAGGGTTCATTACAGGCTCAGTCCCACATATGAGAGGCAATTGATAGATGTTTCTCTCTCACATAATTGTTTCTCTCCTCTTTCCCCCTTCCTTTTTCTCTCTCTAACAATAAATAAATGAAATATTTTTAAAAAGAAGAAGAGAAGAGAAGAAACTGTGAAGTCCAGGCAATCTCACTGGTCTGCTTACCTAGTTTATCTGCAGATGTCTTAATTGATGAGAAAAACAATGGAATTCTCATGGATACAATTGCCAAGTCAACTATCCATTTTTTGAAACATTTCTGGAGAAAAAAAGAGAGTACCGTGGAATGAGTTTTGGACTCAAAATCCCAAAAGTTTAAGTCATGGATCTGCTACTTTGAGATTGGAGCAAATCACGTCTTCCTCTGCTTTTGAGTCTCATCTGTACAAGCAACTAAGACTTTAGAAATACCCCCAGAACCAAAAGGGTCTTGAATTTAAGAACACAATAATAGGCAAACATGAATAGAGTGATAAAGTAAGGCTTTAAATATTTGAATTAGTTGAAATAATGAATGGCTATTTTATTTCCTCTTCCACATATTCATCTTGCCCCTTTGATGGCCTTCTAGTTATGATTCATTAAGAAGGAAAATATCTTTCTTCCTGAGTTAGTGAAAGGCTGATTTTAAAAGAAATTTAGGTTAAAGTTGTCTTTTCTGTGTCAGGTGAAATTATGTAACTAACTCTAGAAAGAGGACCACAGATTAGGTAAAATAATAGTGTTTCCAATAATTAATGAATCTACTTGTCTTGGTATTGCAGTGAACATTTCATACAGATCTGTATTTATTCCGTAGTCAATTATAGGGCACAGCAAAAGTAGGTTTACAGTTGCGAACATGCAAAACACAGTTTATTCTTGTATTATTATTAATTAATTATTGTATTATTTTCCATACAAACAACTATAGACCTACTTTTGCTTTACCCTGTATAAGCCAAAATGAGACAAATAGCAGAACACCAGTTTTGGTTTGTATATCACAGTAGGGGGAAGCCCTGCCAATAGCACAGCTTAACCTTGTTTTTATAAATTGCTTAATAATGCTTAAGTGGCTTTTGAAAAATTGGATTTTCCCCACTTCTCCTCAGGCAGAAACCAGAAACAGGAAAAGCTATAAATATTGTTAACAGAACCCTTTCCTCCAGACTATTTCCTAAAGCTGAATACAGATCTCAGGCCAGATTGGTTCCTTTATTTTCATTTAACATAATCTTCAGAACACTTTTTAATAATTGACTACTCTTTGAGTCTCTGATTTAAGTAGTGACTATTGATTGACTAGTTAGAAGTTCCGTGCTTTATGAATTGTTCTCTAGAGGTGATGAAATGAGGAAATCAATGCTCTTATTTGCTTTTATAGTCAGTCTACAGAGTGAATTGGATTTTCAAACACCAGAGACAAAAGGCTATTTTATAATGCCATTAGCTAAAGAATGAAATTTTAAAAGGACTAATCCTATCAAGGCAAATATTGCTCAAAATATTCTTAAATGTTCTAAAATGGGTGCTTAATGTGAAGAGAGGCAACCCTCAGCTACTAGACATGGATTGCTTACTTTAAAGAGAAATTGTCATATTTGCCATTGTTCCCTTGCTACTTAACACATGCAAAGAGGTCATCTGATGGCTTGGAATCACATAGAGCTGGTTTTATCCTGGATGTGTGGCTAGGAGCAGGTAACTTATTTATCTAAATATAGTTTATTTTTCTATACAATGGCATAATAACAGTTCTTTCTCCTAAGATTTTGAGGGTTAAATAATTAATTAATAACATAATGTCTAGCTTGCAAACAGCAACATAATAAATGGTAGCTCTCATATTACTATTACTATTACTATCTACTGCTACATAAGTAGATAATAAATGCTAATGGAACAAACTTTGGAAACAAGTTTTTAGAAGTTTGCAGCTCCCTAGCCTGCCCCTGATGTCTCTCCTAGGTCCCATCCTCACCTACACTACTTCAGCTTTAATTATTTAGAACTTGGTAATTCAGAACAAGGTCCCTGTCTCTTCCATTTGAAACTTTGGTGTTAGTGAATGATATACATTCCTCCAATCAGATTTAACCTACTAAGCATTTCTCTATACTCAACCCATAAACCAGACACTTCTTAACTCCCTCATTACTGAAGTCCATAACTAGTCATCAACACCCTAGCCTTAAACCCTAGTTGGATGTCAACTCTTTTTGTGCTTATGTCCTAATTGTGCTCAGATTTAATTCCCTATAGGCTCACTCTGTCTGCACTGGTTTTCTGTATTTGACCTTCTATCTCACAACCCTCCTTCCTGTTCCTCTATCACAGCCAGTGACACCTCCTCATGGTTCCTCAACATTCCTAAGCCTTGCAATATTATCACACTCTGCTCCACTCTCCTGATGAGGACCACACCAGTCCTCTGAATCTCTCCAGTTTCTCTGTCCCCAATCATAAAATCCCTGTGCCTTCCTGTCCTTCCAAATCCCTCCTACTTTTAGTTACACTAAATCTACTCTTTACTGATAAACACTGATACCTAGATTTCTCCCTTTTCTTCCAGGCCATCTGTCCCTCCTTTCTTTTCTTACCTCTCTCCTCTTCCCAGTTCATCATTTCGATGAATTCCTTTGCAGAATATTCTCTGCCTTACTCACTTGTCCTTCTATCTTCTCATGTTGTGCATTCCTAACCCTAGACAGATCCTGGTAACCTTGTTTCTTCTTTATTATTGAAGACTATTTCAGATCAAAGGTATCTACTGTGTGATTCATTAAAAATGCATCATTAAATATGATTACCTTTTATTTTGATACTCCATTTTGCTTGGAAGTGTGTGGTGTTTTTTTTTTAAGAATTTACTTATTCATTTTTAGAGAGAGGGAAAAGGAGGGAGGAAGAGAGAGAGAAACATCAATGTGTGGTTGCCTCTCACTTGCCCCCAAATGAGGACCTGGCCTGCAATCCAAGCGTGTGCCCTGATTGGAAATCAAATATGCAACCCTTTGGTTCGAAGGCCAGCACTCGATCCATTGAGCCACACCAGCCAGGGAGGAAATATTTTATTCATTTTAATCTACTAATGATCACTTTGCCAGAGTTACTATTCAGTCTTTACCTTGATCCTGACTTTCTAAGAAACACTTGGGGCTGTATTCAACACTTGTATTCAATACACCCAACATCCTCCATCTTCTTCTACCTGCACTTTTCTCAATCCTTCTTATTTCAGAAGCATTCCTTCATCTTTACAAAACTAACTCCATCTCTTACTAACCTAACCAATCCTTCCTGCTTGTTTTTGGTTTTATCTAAATTCATTATTCTCTTTCATTTTTCTATAGTCCTTCTCTTGCCAGAATCCAATTCCTTACTCTCTGCAAAATATGTTCAAATCTATCTGTTATACAATTTAAGTTTTTAAAAAATATTCTTTATTTGACTACTTTATGTACTGCTGTCATCTCTACATTTCTTTCCAACAAAATTTGTCTACATCCACCAATCACCCACTCTCCCACATTTTCTAAAATGTCTGCACCTACATTTCGAAAATCACCTCCTGTCTCAAAGATATCCAGAGAGTTCTCTAATTTCTAATTCTCATCCCCTTGATTTCTTACATGGGTGTCCCAAAACTCCTTATTCACACATGCCAAAGAGCTTTATCCATGTAATTATTTATTTTATAAGCTGACAGGTCAGCCCAGATGCACATTCTTTTGGTGCCAGTGGGAAATTCAAACCACACACAAGAAGCCCCTAACTACCAGGACAACTCCAATCTAATCTTGATCTCTCAGGCCAGTTTTAGATGTGGTTGGGAGCTGCCCTACTCTCCCCCAGAAAACTGTATTATGACTAGCGGACTTTCTCATCCCACATGGTGTGTGAGATATCATCAGGCTCAATATCAAAACCAAAGTTTAGGTGAAGTTCCATCCTGGTTATTCAAAATGGTCTAAACATTTATCTAGTTAACTTTCTATGTCTTCTTACAAATGTCTATTTTCACCAACTCTCAAGTGTTGTCTCAGTAAATATATCCAATGTTCTCCATGAAGCTCAAATACACATTTTTCTCTCCTACAATATTTCACTTTTATCCATTGCCTCCCAAATAACATTTTTGATTAAGCACTCAAAATCTTTCATTACTAAATTCCAAGCAAAATTTCTATATTTCTTTCTTATGCTCTTTCATGTGCACTGAACTTCTACTACATTTAGTCTCCTGTATTAAGTGAGAATGTATGGTATTTATCTTTTTCAGTCTGGCTTATTTCACTAAGCATGATACTCTCCAGTTCCATTCATGCTATTGCAAACGGTAGAAGTTCTTTCTTTCTGCTGCATAGACTCCATTGTGTAAATGTACCAAAGTTTTTTATTCATTCATCCACTGAAGGGCATTTAGGTTGTTTCCCACACTTGGCTATTATAAGTAGCACTGCTATATACATAGGGATGCATAGGGTCTTCAGAACTGGTGTTTCAGGATTCTTCAGGTATAATCCTAGCAGTGGAATCACTGGATCATAAGGCAGTTCTGTTCATAGTTTTCTGAGGAAATTCCATACTGTTTTCCATAGTGGCTGCACCAGTCTTCATTCTCACCAGTAGTGCACCAGGGTTCGGTTTTCTGCACATCCTTACCAGCGCTTGTTTGTTGATTTGTTGATGATGACTATTCTGACAAGTGTGAGGTGGTATCTGATTGTGGTTTTAATTTGTATCTCTCTAATGGCTAGTGATGTTAAGCATTCTTTCATATACCTATGGGCCCTTTGTATGTCTTCCTTGGAGAAGTATCTGTTCAAGTCCTTTGCCCACTTTTTAATTGGGTTGTTTGCCTCCCTGGTGTTGAGTTATATTAGTTCTTGATACATTTGGGAGATCAAATCCTTATCTGAGGTGTCATTGGCAAATATGTTTTCCCATATGGTTGGTTCTCTTTTCATTGTGTTCATATTTTCTTTAGCTGAGCAGAAACTTTTCAGTTTGATATAGTCCTGTTTGTTTATTTGTTCCTTTATTTCACCTGCTCTGGGAGATATATCAGTGGAAATTTTGCTGTGTGGGATATTTGCAAATTTTTTGCCTATGTTTTCCTCTAACACTTTGATGGTAGCACTGTTTATGATCAAATCTTTCATCTACCTGGAGTTTATTCTGGTGTATGGTGTAAGGTGGTGGTCTAGTTTCATTTTTCAGCATGTGCCTGTCCAGTTCTTCCAACACCTCTTGTTGAAGATGCTATTTGCATTCCATTTTATGTTCCTTGCCCCTTTGTTGAATATTAGCTGCCCATAGAGTCTTGGGTTTATTTCTGGGCTCTCTGTTATGTTCCATTAGTCTGTTGGTCTGTTTTTGTGCCAGTACCAGACTGTTTTGTTTACTAAAGCTTTGTAATATAGTTTGATATCTGGTATATTGTGAGTCCTCCTCTTTATTCTTCTTTCTCAAGATTGCTGTTGCTCCTTGAGGCCATTTTTGACTCCTTATGAATTTTTTAAGTATTTGTTTTAAGTCTGAGAAATTCAACGTTGGTATTTTAGTAGGGATTGCACTGACTCTATAGATGGCTTTGGATAGTATGGACAATTTAATGATGTTAATTCTTCCCATCCATGAACACAGTATATGCTTTCATTTGTTGGTATCTTCCTTCATTTCTTTCTTCAGTGTTGTCTAGTTTTCTGAGTACAGGTCTTTCCTCTCCTTTGTTAAATTTATTCCTAGGTACTTTATTTTTCTGGTTGCTATAGTAAATGGGATTTGTCTTCTGGTTTCTTCTCTGATGCTTCATTGCTGGTGTATAAAAATGCCTTTGATTTCTGGATATTGACTTTGTAGCCAGCTATTTTGCCAAATTCACTTATTAGGTTGAGTAGTTCTTTAATGGAGTCTATAGGGTTTTCTATGTACACAATCATGTCATCTGCAAATAATGACAGTTTTACTTCCTCCTTTCCAATCTGGATGCTTTTGATTCCTTTTTCTTGTCTGATCACTGTGACTAGAACTTCCAAAACTATGTTGAATGGAAGTGAAGAGAGTGGATACCCTTGCCTTATTCCTGATCTTAAGGGAATTTTTGTCCATTGAGTATAATGTTAACTTCAGGTTTCCCATATATGGTCTTTATTATGTAGATATATGCTCCCTTTATTCCCATCTTGCTGAGCACTTTTTTCATAAAAGGATGCTGTATTTTATCAATAGGTGCTCTTTTGGCACCTATTGAAATGATCATATGTTTTTATCTTTGTTTGTTTATGTGGTGTATTGCATTTATCAATTTGTGAATATTGTACCATCCTTGCATCCCTGGGATGAATCCCACTTCATCAGAGTGTATGACTTTTTTAATATATTGCTGGATCTGGTTTGCCAATATTTTGTTGAGCATTTTACCATCTATGTTCATCAGAGATATTGGCCTTTAGTTTTCTTTCTTTGTTGGGTCTTGACCTGGTTTGGGGATTAGAATGATACTGGCCTCATTGAAATAGTTTGTGAGTCTTCCCTCTTCTTGGATTTTTTGGAATAGTTTGAGAAGGATGAGTTAGTTCTCTAAATGCTTGGTAAAATTCACCTCTGTAGCCATCTGGTCTGGGGCTTTTGTGCTTTGGGATATTTTCAATTACTTCTTCAATTTCACTAGTTGTTATTGGTCTATTAAGGTTCTCTGCTTCTTCTTGATTCAGTTTTGGTAGGCTATACATTGCCAGAAATTTGTCCATTTCACCCAGGTTGTCAAACTTCTTGTCATACAGTTGTATGTAGTAATTTTTTACTACATCCTTTGTATTTCTGTGGTATCAGTTCTGATTTCTCATCTGTTGTTTCTGATTTTGTTTATTGGTGTCCCCTCTCTTTTCTTTCCTTGATGAGTCTAGTTAATGGCTTGTCAATTTTGTTTATCTTTTCAATGAACTAGCTAGTGCATTTGTTGATCCTTTGAATTGTGCTTTTAGTCTCTATGTCATTTAATTCTGCTCTGATCTTGATAGTTTCCTTCCTTCTACTTGCCCTGGGCTTTGTTTGTTGTTGCTCTTCTACTTCTTTAAGCTTTATGGTTAAGTTGTTTGTTGAGTTTCTTCTAGCCTTTTTAGGTAGGCCTGTATTGCTATGAATTTCCCCCTGATAACAGCCTTTGCTGTGTCTCAAAGGTTTTGGGGTGTTGTGAATTCATTTTCATTTGTTTCCAGAAACTTTTTGATTTCTTCTTTGATCTCATTGTTAACCCATTCATTACTTAATAGCATGTTATTCAGTCTCAATTAATTATAATGTTTTGGGGTTTTTCCCGTGAGGTTGATTTCTAGTTTCAAGCCATTGTGGTCTGAGAAGATGCTTGGTAATATTTCAAGTTTCCTGTATTTGTGGAGGCTTGTCTTGTGAGCTACCATGTGGTCTATCTTTGAGAATGTCTCACGTGCATTTGAAAAGAATGTTTATGTTCCTTCTTTGGGGTAAAAGGTTCTGTATATATCAGTTATGTCCATTTCTTCTAGAGTGTTGTTCAATGCCACGATATCCTCGGTGTTTTTTTGTTTGGAATATCTATCCATTGTTGATAATGGGGTATTAAAATTCCCTACTATTAGCGTGTTGCTGTCTATATCCTTTTTGAAGTCCTTCAAGAGTTTCCTTATATATTAGTGTGCTCCCACTTTGGGTGCATATATATTATAAGGGTTATGTCTTCTTGATGGATTGTTCCCTTAAGTATTATGAAATGCCCTTCTTTGTCTCTTTTTATGGCTTTCATTGTAAAATCTGTTTTGTCTGATATAAGTATTGCTACCCCAGCCCTTTTTTCACATCCATTTGCTTGAAATATATTTCTCCATCCCTTCATTTTCAGTCTGTCAATCTTTTGTTCTGAGGTAGGTCTCTTGAAGACAGTATATATGTTTGGTAGGTCATGTTTTCTTATCCATTTAACTTCCCTATGTCTTTTAATTGGTGCATTTAATCCATTTACATATAAGTTTATTATTGACAGGCACTTCTTCATTGACATTTTCCCCCATGTTCCTGTATTCCTCTCTGTCTGTCTCTGTTTCTTCATCTTTTTAAAAGTAGGCCTTTAGCATCCCTTGCAATGCTGGTTTGATGGAAGTGTACTCTTTTAGGCTTCTTTAGTCTAGGAAATGCCTTATTTTGCCTTCCATTTTGAATGAGAACCTTGCTGGGTAGAGTATTCTTGGTGGCCTTTGTCTTTCATTACTTGAAGTATTTTTTGCCATTTCTTTCTGGCTTGTGTTGTTTCTGTTGAATAATCATTTGATAGCCTTATTGGAGCCCCTTATATGTTATTTGTTGTTTCTCTCTTGATGCTTTTAGGATTCTCTCCTTGTCTTTCAAATTTGCCAATTTAATTTTGATGTAACTTGGAATGGGCCTTTTTAGGTTCATCTTCATTGGGACCCTCTGTGCTTCTTGAACTTGAATGACATTTTCACTCATCAAGTTAGGAAAGTTTTTTGTCATTACTTTTTCAAACAGGTTTTCTATCTCTTACTTTTCTTTTCCTTCTGGTATCCCTATGATACAGATATTGTTGTGTTTCAGGTTGTCCTGTATTTCTCTTAAAATCTCTTCATTCTTCTTCAGTCTTTTTTCATTTTGTTGCACTATCTGGTTGTTTTTTTTTCCATGTTGGCTTCCAATTTGCTGATCTGATCCCCCACTTCCTCCTGCTTTTGATTTCTTCTATTGTGTCCTTCAGTACTGAAATTGTATTCTTAATTTCCTCCTGGTTCTTACTGATGGTTTCTCTGTTATACCTTTTTAATGCTGGTATAATTTTCTGTGTGTTCCTTATAGTTGCCCTGGAGTTCTCTGTAGTTTTCTTTGAGCTCATTGAACTCATTGAGCTTTCTTACAACCATTGCTTTGAATGCCAAGTCTGATAGTTTGCATGTTTCTATTTCACTTAGCACTCTTTCTGGGAATCCCTCCTTTCCTTTTGGTGATAGACTGTTTCTTTTCCTCCCCATTTTGAATGTTTATTCTTGCTCATTTTTGTTTCAGATTAATCTGCTATAATTCCCTGCCTTTGGGAATTGCCCTTTTGTGGTAGGAGACTTACGGGATTCAGTGGTGTAGTCTCCTAGATTTCCTTAAGTTGATGCTCTTGGGATGCCCTTTATGTCATTTATTTGGGCTGTCTGGTTGTATATTGGGTTTGGCTTATGTGTTGCGCCTTGATGAGTTTTTCACTCTAGCTGGCTGATTGAGAGACAGTCCTTTTACCACATCTCATATACTTTTATTGAGCTGCTCCTAAAACAGATCCACCATTCCAGGCAAAATAACCATACCTTCATAGACATGTTACACCCTTCATCACACTTTCAACTGCATATGAGCCTAGCTAGATACTCATACCCTTAAAGATAACCCCCACCCTTAATTACACTCTCTGCTGCAAATAAGCCAGTCTTAATAAGGTTGTAAATATAATAAGATTGTTATAAGAGGGGGAAAACAACTGACTTGACTGAAATATAGATAATTTTGAAAGGTGCAAAGGAGTAGCACATATAGTGGTGAGAAGTGGTAAGGGGATGCAAGAGAGAAAGCAAGCTTTACCTCTTATATAGAAATGGGTGGAGGGGAAGAATCAGAATGCAGAGAGAAAGTGCAAGTGTACAGTATTAAGCCTAATCAGAGGTTATATACATATATTTATACTTGCATATATATAGACAGATACTGCATGAAAGAACAAACAACATACATTTAAAAAATTACTGTATGGAAGCTGAATTAGAAAAAAAATAGTGGAAAATAATAAAAATTAAAATAAATATGAATCCAGTTGGTGAATGTTTCACCACAGTGCTATCAACAAGGTATAAGTTGTAATTACTATAAAGGAGATAAAAACAGAGAGAAAGAGAGATTAAGAGATGTTTGGAGGAAAGGAAAATTATTATAACTTCCCTTAGATTTATAACTAAGTTAGATTTATAACTTAGTTAGATCTATAACTAAGTTTGTAAAGATGCTGTACCTACCTCCCCTATCCACCCTCAATAAGCACTGATCGGTCAAGGCAGAAAGAGGACAAGTGTATTTTTTTAGCAGAAAAAATAATGTGACCTGTTGCATCTGACATCTGCAGTTCTCTTGCTATGGAGCACATTGACTTTCCTGGAATTTCATTGATGATCTCTTAAATTCTGTGTACAACATCTGGTCTTGTACCATCCTTGCGTATCTTATGCATTTTCCTTGTTGGTGCGGTAACATCAGGATCAGCATCATACACCTTCTTCACATTGTAAACTGTATGTAAAGGAATGTTATTGAAGTCTGCAATTTCCTTAGCAGTTTGCCTTGCACACAGTCTAGAAATTATGGTTACTCTAACATCGTATTTTTTGGACATGACGGTTGCTCTCAGAATTTAATACTTTATATCAGAAACCCTGGTGTTAAGTCACAACCTCAGAAATATAGTTTTTCAAATTAATAAGAAGCATGTGAAATAATGAGATGCAATGTTATTACCAATTTATCGCATGCACCCTGTATATAAAAATGCTTATATAAGTCAACACCGAGAAAACACTCAGTTATAAAACTGACAAGGACTTGAATAGACTTTTCTCTAAAGAGGACGTAAAGATGGCCAAAAGACATGTGAAAAAAAGTTCAGTCCTGGCTGATAGCGCAGTGGATAAGGTGCCGGCCTATGAACCCAAAGGTCGCTGGTTCAATTCCCCAGCCAGGGCACGTAACCAGGTTGCAAGCCAGGTCTCCAGCCAGGTCCATAGCTGGAGGCAGGTGAAAGGCAACCATACATTGATGTGTCTTTCCCTCTCTGCCTCTCTCCCTTCCTCTCTCTCTGGAAATAATAAAAAACTTAAAAAAAAAAAAAAGCTCAATGTCACTAGTCATCAGAGAGATGCAAATTATAAACACAATGATAAAAAAATAAAATAGAAACCACAATGAGATAGATTACCTCATGCCTTTCAGAATGACCATCATTAACAAATCAACATGCAACAAGTGTGGACGAGGATGTGGAGAAAAGGGAACCCTAGTGTACTGTTGGCGAGAATGAAGACTTGTGCAGCCACTGTGAAAAACAGTATGGAATTTCCTAAAAAAATAAAATAAAATAAAAATTAGGACTGTCTTTTGACCCAACAAACCCACTTCTGGAATGTATCTGGAAATAGCATCTTTGAAATGGCTAGTTTTAGCTCTTGAGGTAAATAAACATTTCATCACAAAGGTCTATTTTCCATTCCATCTTGCCTTACAATAGTTTGATTAGAGCAATACCACTCTAAAAATTTGTTTGAATGAACTCATTTAACCAATAACATATTCTAATAATTTCCTAAGTTTTATTACAAATTGTGACAAACATTCTGATGACATTTCCTCACAATGGAAAACTCTAGAGTGTACTTTATAGGCCCTTCCTTCTCTAACATCCTGGGAACTAGGTATAAACATATGAGTATAAACATAGGTAAGTCAAAACCTAGAAAGTTAATGTTTCAGTGTCATCCTATCAAACCCTGTTAATTTAGGTTACCTTATCTCTAGACCATCTAGATCTCAGAAATGGGATTTTTTATTATTAGGAGTACAAATAACATTCTATTAATATTCTCTGTTAATAATTTCAGTATTGCAACTGTTATCAGTTTAAAGGACAAAACATGTTCCAGTGAGGAAAAGAGAAAATGAGAATTTTATAGGCAGTTTTGTGGTATTATTCTTTTTATAAATTATTTACAAGGTAGTAAAATATATACTCAGTGTTCTGATATCAATCAGAAATAAAAGTTTACTCTCATCACTACCTGTCAGTATTTCTTAGTGCACTCAATTTTACAGGATTTTATTCTATTTAAAACAATCTTATCTTGCAAGTAGAAGTGACAGCTCTGAGTGAAATAAAGACATTTATTTGAGTGGAAGCAGTAATTTTTTTTTTTTCATTCAGTAGTTAAGATCAGCACAAAGTGAAATTATGAAATAAAATTGCCATTAAAGTAAGGATTAGCTAAGGGAAGAAAACAGATAAACAAGGTGACTATGAGTAGTTTGAAAATTAAAAAAACAAGCAACAATAAACATTATTAAATACTTTGCATTTCCAAAATACCTTATATTTAGAAACCTAAGAATTGAAGGCAATGAAGAAATAATTATAATGCACAGAAGAAAAGCATTATAGGCATTCCCTTTAACCTTTAGCAAAGAGAAATAGAATTTTAAAAGAAAACAAAAATTCGGATGTAATACAACAACAATAAAATTAAAAAAAAAAAAAAGAAAACAAAAATTCAAGAAATTATTTCTGCCTCACTTTTTCCTCTTCAGTGTTCTTCTGAGAAATGACTTTCCTTTGAAGTTGTTTTTCTCTCAGTGGGCTTTCTATACACCATGAATTACCTTGGATGGTAGAATAAGACAGGCTTAGTGTATTGAGGCCAAGATGGTAATGTGTGTGTGTTTTGGAAGGAATACACTTCTTTCCTTCTCTGTTTTATTTTTCTTCCTGCTCTAGTTTCTGAGTGGAGGGCAAAGACGGAATGGGAAGGTGGAAATTAAAATCCTTTATCCAGCCATGAGTCCCCTGGAAACCTCAAGCAAGTGACTTAAATCCACACCAAGCTCATCTTCAGCTAGGCAGGAGATCTGGGATCTACAGCATTTACTGGTGCGGCAAGTGACCGCTCTGTAATAAGGGAAGTCTTGTGTGGCACCTTTTCTCTGCATAAGGTAAAGTATACCTTTATTACTTAAAACTGTGGCTATAATTTTCCCCACAAATTAAAAGTTTTAGAAATATTTTAATCTCACCTTAACTTAAAAGAAATAAAAGACCAACAATCTGTTATTATTTTTTTTAAAAAATCCTCATCAAGATTTTTAAAATTTTATCAATTTTTCAGATTATATACTTTCAAGAAAAAGATAAGCATGTTGAAGAAAACTGTTTTCAGAACAAAAGCCAATGCTATTCTGAGCATTCCAACCATACACGGCTCCCAGTCACTGTCACAGGGCTCCCACGTGCCTGTCTCGGCACCCTGCACTGGGTGCACAGTCGCAGTCACAGGGCCTGGTGCCCGTCGTCATCTCCGTGCATGGCAGCAGGACCAAGATGCTGGTGAGAGGCCTGGTGTGAGACTGAAGAGTCAGATTTCACATCCCCAAGTTGGGGAAAGTCACTTTACTTCTCTAGGCTTCAATTTCCACATCTGTAAAATGGAAATTAAATTAGATTATGTGGCTTGGCTCATAGACAGTGCTCAGCAAGTGTTCTATAATAATTATTAATTCTAGCCAGTGATCATTAGAAAAATGACAGGAAAAGGGGGCTGTAAGTAATTAACAAGCAAGTGTGTTTCAAAAACAATTTTTATTTCACTAATGCATTTAAATTATATAATGAGCAGTTGATATTTTTCAGCTCAGTGCTTTCTTAACCTCATTATGAAGTCTTCGGCACAGCAAAAGAAACAATCAACAAAAGAAAAAAGCAACCTGAAGAATGAGAAGTATTTGAAAATTATGTATCTGTAAGGTGTTAATATTCAACATACATTTAAAACTTAAATAAATCTACAGGAAAAAAGACAATAAGCACGCTAATTAAAAAAGTAGATGGAGAAACTGAAAAAAGAAGAAAACATTTCCAAAAATGACATACAAATGGCCAATAAGTACATAAAACATCAGTCATTAAGGAAATGCAAATCAAAACCACAGTGAGATATCACCTCACACTTGCTAGAATGGCTTTTATCAAAAAGACAAGAGGTAACAAGTGTTGGTGAGGATGTGGAGAAAAGGGAATCCTTGTGCACTATTGGTGGGAATATAAGTTGGTGCAGCCTTTATAGAAAACAGTATGGAGGTTTTCAAAAAAAATTTTTTTAATGGAACTGCAAAACAACCCAGCAATTCCACTTTTGGGTGTATATCCAAAGAAAAATGAAAACAGGACTCACAGAGATATCTACACCCACCATGTTTATTACAGCATTATTCATAACAGCCAAGATATAGAAACGACCTAAATGTCTGTCAACAAGATGAATGGGTCAAGAAGATGTGATATGTTAACATATTATTTGGCCATAAAAAGGAAGAAAATCCTGTCAATTGCAGCAACATGGAAGGAATTTAAGAGCATTATGCTCAGTGAGATAGGCCAGACAGAAAGACAAATACTGTATGATATCAATTATACGTAGAATTTAAAAAAAAAAAAGCCCTGGCTGGTGGCACAGTGGATAAGGCACCAGCCTGCAAACCCAAAGGCCCCTGGTTCAATCCTAGCCAGGGCACATAACCAGGTTGCAAGCCAGGTCTCTAGCCAGGTCCTTAGCTGGAGGCAGGTGAAAGGCAACCATACATTGATGTCTCACTCCCTTTCTGCCTCTCTCCAATCTCCTCTCTCTGAAAATAATAAATAAAACCTTTATTTAAAAAAAAAAAAAAAAAAAAGCTGAACTCATGGAAACAGTAAAATGGTGGTTACCAGGGGCTGGGTGGAAGGAGGACTATTAAGATGTTATATTGGTCAAAGGGTACAAACTTCCAGTTGTAAGATGAATAAGTTGTGAGAACGTAATGTACAGCATGGTGATTATAGTTCATAATAATACTGAACTGTGTCCTTGAAGATTGCTAAAAGGGTACATTTTAAGTGTTCTTTCCAAAAAAGTAATTGGAAATTACCTGACATGATGGAGGTATTAGCTAACACTATAGTGGTAACTATTTTTAATATATATGTGTATTAAATTTACATGGTGTACACTTCGAACTCACACAATTGTACATGTCAATAAAGCAGGGTAGGGGGAAGAGCCTGTGAGTTCATCCTTTACATTCCTTCAATGCCTATGGAAGGCTGCATTTAGAAGCAACATTATCTCTTCCAGCCACAGAAGGTACCATAAGAGAAACTCCACTGAAAAAAGCGTAAGGATTGCATGCATTCAAGTCATCTCATATCTGAGCAACCTTGGGCATGTCACTTAATCCTTTTTAAGCAAGCTTCGGCTTGCATCATCTGAAAAATGGTGAGATTAGCATGGTTTCCTTCATTGTTTATTTCAAAAGATAATGTAAACTCAAAAGTTTGGCAAATAATGGGCTTAAAATAAATATTGATAGGTACTGGCTGTTATTAATATTATTGCTTCCCTTCTCAATTAAGAGTTGGATGTAGTTAGCAAGAATTTCCTTAACAAGGTCAGTTCAAGGATGCTGGCCCTTGCCCCATGCTGACCTGTTCTGCACCTGTTACTGCAGAGCCCTCTAGTAGAACTGCAGCATGACTTTCCAATGAGAGGTTAATCACCTGCTCTGTGATCTGACTGGAGGGAGCTCATGGTTGTGGGCATGAGAGAATACTCATCCTGTACTCATCCACTCCAACATCACCTCCCTCCCTGCACTGCCCCGGATCCTTTCCCTTTCTTGCTGGCATGGAGACTAGGATGAGCCAATGGCTGGTAATACCTGCAACCACCATTACTTCAAAATGAGAAGGGAGGTGCAGGGCTGCAGCTGGAGGGTCTCTTATCTTTGAGCAAATGACTCAAGTCCAGAGGTGATAATCATTTCAGACTGGCCAGGAGAGGGAGAAGGAAAGAACTGTGATGTTAGTCAAGTAGCAGTTCCCACCTTATCAGCCCCAGCAGATGCAAACATGCACTACCCTAGAGGGTAGGATAAAATTGGAATTAGAAAGAAACTTCCTTCAGGAGATACTGTGCTCTCCCAAATTCGATATGCAATTGTAATATAAATAACATGGGAAAACAGATAATAAATACAGCTTTTAATTCAAACATGACCTTCAAAGAGCTTTCCCCTTAGCAACACAAATGAAAAGCCCAAACTTTTAAAAGGGCAGATTCAAACAATGCCTACCTTCCCTTGTCCCCCGTCCTCTCGTGCAGAGCGGGCACATCACAGATCCTTCTTCTTGGTAATGGCCTTGTCATGTGCTTTTATCACATTTTTATCACATATTCTAAAGTTATTTTTATTACAATGGAAAGATATGCTTCCTTTATCACATTTTATCTCATTCCAAAGGTGTCTTATCAATATTCACTGGGCAAGCATATGAGTATTTCTAAATGACAGCGCAGAACAGTGTATGATAAACGGGAACATTGCTGCCACTCTGATCAGCAGGCAAGATAAAGAGAATGTGGTGAGCCAGAAAAATCAGTTGGGCTTGGCTATAGCGTCAGGACCATCTGTAATGTGGCAGGAAAGGAGGCATCACTGAGCCAGAAAGCCTGCTCAAGATAAAGGAGACCCAGCCACACAGGTCGAAATGGCCCAAGTTCTCTGCAGAAGTGGCTCTAACTGCAGCCAAGTGGATGTCACTCATTGTCCTTGAGAGGAGAGGGAGGCTGTACCTTAAACTGTTTTCTCCTAAAGCTGTATTTTATGGGTTACCAGAGCTAGAGTATTTTAATTGAAGTGAACTACGTGCACCGGCCTCTTAAAGATCAGTCAGGCTCTTCTCACCACAACTTTGAAATAGATATTGTTTCTGCCACATATGTTCAAATAGAAAATCCTGGAAAGACAAAGTCTCCTCCAATGTCCTTGGTATCTCACTCAGTCCCTTCTCCCCATCCTAGCTCTTTGATTTCCATTCTGAAATAAATCATTCATCGTATTGTATGTAGAAAGCCTCCTGTGGAATAAGAGGGGCAAACATGCATCTTGCTTTCTCAAACAAGCATTAATTTATTCAATTGCTTTACTAATTTTCAAGACTATTATAAAATATAATTTTTAGACAAAATTATAGAAATGTCTGGTTTAAAAAGTCTATTCCACCTAACCACAAAGCTGCAAGAACTAGAGGAGCAACAACAAACAAAGCCCAGAGCAAGTAGAAGGAAGGAAATCATCAAGATCAGAGCAGAACTAAATAACTCAGAGATTCAAACTACAATTCGAAGAATCAATAGGTCCAGGAGCTGGTTCTTTGAAAAAGAAAACAAAATTGACAAGCCCTTATCCAGACTCATCAAGAAGAAGAGAGAGAAGACCCAAATAAACAGAATCAGAACTGACAGAGGATAAATCACAACTGATACCTCAGAAATACAAAAGATTGTAAGAAATTACTACAAACAACTCTATGACAAAAAAATATGACAACCTGGATGAAATGGACACATTTCTGGAAATGTATAATCTACCAAAATTGAACCCAGAAGAAGCAAAAAGCCTGAATAGGCCAATAACAACTAGTGAAATTAAAGAAGTAATTCAAAATCTCCCAAAGCACAAAAGCCCTGGTCCAGATGGCTACACAGGAGAATTTTACCAAACATTTAAAGAAGAACTAACTCCTATCCTCCTCAAACTATACCAAAAAATTCAGGAAGGGGGAAGACTCCCAAACTCTTTCTATGAGGCCAATATTATTCTAATTCCAAAACTAGGGCAAGATACAACTAAGAAAGAAAGCTATAGGCCAATATATCTAATGAACATAGATGCTAAAATTCTCAACAAAATATTGGCCAATCAGATTCAGCAGTATATTACAAAGATCATACACCATGATCAAGTGGGCTTCATCCCAGGGATGCAAGGATGGTACAACATTCAAAAACCAATAAATGTAATACAGCCCTGGCTGGTAGCACAGTGGATAAGGCGCCGGCCTGCGAACCCAAAGGTCGCAGGTTCGATTCCCCAGCCAGGGCACATAACAAGGTTGCAAACCAGGTCTGCAGTCAGGTCTGTGGCTGGAGGTAGGTGAAATGCAACCATACATTGATGTCTCTCTCCCTCTTTGCCTCTCTCCCTTCCCCTCCTTCTGGAAATAATGAAATAAAATCTTAAAAAAAAAAATTATAAATAAATAAATAAATAAAATAAAATAAATGTAATACACCACATCAACAACTTGAAAGATAAAAACCATATGGTCATATCAATAGATGCTGAAAAAGAATTTGATAAAGTACAGCAACCATTTATGATAAAAACCCTCAGCTAAATGGGAATAGAGGGAGCATACCTCAACATCATAAAGGCCATCTATGAGAATCCTGAAGCCAACATCATACTTAATGGACAAAAACTGAAAGCTTTCCCCCTAAGATCAGGAACAAGACAAGGCTGCCCACTTTCTCCACTTCTATTCAACATTGTCTTGGAAGTTCTAGCTACAGCCATCAGAGAAGAAAAAGGAATCAAAGGTATCCAAATTGGAAAGGAGGAAGTCAAACTGTCATTATTTGCAGATGACATGATAGTGTACATACAAAACCCGATTGGCTCCGCCAAAAACTTACTCGACCTAATAAGCAAATTTAGCAAAATAGCTGGGTATAAAGCCAATATCCAGAAATCAAAAGCATTTTTGTATACCAATAATGAAACAACAGAAATAGAAGTGATAAAACAAATCCCATTTACCATAGCAACAAGAAAAATAAAGTACCTAGGAATCAACTTAACTAAGGAGGTAAAAGACCTGTACTCAGAAAACTACAAAACAATGAAGAAAGAAATCAAGGAAGACACAAATAAATGGAAGCATATATCATGTTCGTGGATGAGAAGAATTAACATCATTAAAATGTCCATACTACCCAAAGCAATCTACATATTCAATGCAATCCCAATTAAAATACCAATGACAGACTTCACAGAAATAGAATAAATACTTCAAAAATTTATGTGGAGCCAAAAATGCCCACGAATAGCCACCACAATCTTGAGAAAGAAGGACAAGGTAGGAGGAATCACAATCCCGGACTTCAAACAATACTACAAGGCTACTGTCATCAAAACAGCCTGGTACTGGCATAAGAATAGACATATAGATCAATGGAACAGAATAGAGAGCCCAGAAATTAACCCAGGACTCTATGGTCAACTCATATTTGACAAAGGGGGAAGGAACATCCAATGGAGTAAAAACAGTCT